>JZKD02S2077256.1:369321-379669 GCA_000966675.3 Picea glauca | reverse complement strand
GTCATAATTAGTCATTATCCAGTCTCCTATATTTTAGGGGAGAATATTCCACCTAGAGAATATTCTCTTTCAGTTGACACTTCAGTTTGACTAGTTGAGTTGAGTTTAGATGTTGAATTGGTTTTGTCACCATGCAATATTGGGATCATCACCAACTCACTACTCTTTGTTTAGTCAGTTAACTGAAGACTAGTTGACTAGTTAACTCAGCTAGGTGGCAATTCACTCTCGTAACTGCCTGAGAGACTAGACTAGGTGGCAGTTTACTCTTGTAATTGTTGGTGTGTGTCCAGATCAATCTAGACCACCACTATGGCTCATTAGTTACTCATTTATCCTATATATATTGTAAATTATTCACTCTTTGAGTGTGGAATATGGTTAATGAGAATTCTTCCATTCTATCTCCTTCTTTTTCTTTTTCAATTCTCTCTGCAAATGTGTGTATCATTGTTTAGCTAGATCTAATCTATGTAGGTCAACACATTTACACTGGCGTGTGTCTAGATGACTCTATACCACCACTATGGCGCATTGGTTTCTCCTCCAGTGTGCATGAGTTGATTTATATAGAGTATATCATGTGTAAATTATCATTCATTCACTTGGTTAATGAGAATTCTTCCATTCTTTCTCTCCTGGTTCTCTTTTCTCATATTTTCTCTGCAAATTATGTATGGAATTTGCTAGATAGATCTATTATGTGCATGTTCAACACATTTAAATCAAATTTGCGGAAGAAAAACCATGACAAAATATTCATGGTAGAAAAATTGCTATAGAAAAATCATGGCTACAGAATCACGACAACAAAATCGCGCTAGCAAAATCGCGGCAATAGAATCACAACAACAAAACTGTGGCAGTAGAATCACGGTAGTAGAATCACAGAAACAAAACCGTGTCAACAGAATCATGGCTACAGAAAGAGATCTGTAATAGATCGACAAATACAAGTAGAAAAAGGTATGGTTTTCATATGTGTAGTGTTGAATATATGAATTTGGTTGAGGGTTTTCTTTTTAAATATGTTGGATTCCCTCTTGGAAGTTTAGGGCTTGTTGTAGAATGGTTTTGAGGCATATATATTAAAGTATATTGTTGATGCATGTCTGAATCCACTCCAACAGTATTACCTCTCGAGCCTGCATGTACTCCTTCAACCATACCCTTGTACTTTTCCTATTATCAACAGTGAACCATACCCTTCTTGTTATGAGAAGTGCACCAATACCTTCCTACCACTAGAAATGCATACATATATTTCCCATAGTATGCTATTGTATTTACTTGTACATTGTTTGAACATGGTTGCTACCATCACCTGCTTCATACCCGAATTTTGTTTCTATATTCACCCAATCTGGTACCTCATTGACTTAGGAGATGGAATGAAGAGGCGGGTTGTCAGGACTGTGAGAAAATCTCTCAAGGTGAGAGAATTGTTGGGAATTTATTTCCCGAGGGAGCCCAACTACAACTACAGTGATCAAATACTTCCTGTCCAACCTATTGCTAAATCCCTGGAAGGGAAGTGGGGCAGCTGAAGGACTGCTGAGTAAAGAAGGGGCACACTTCCTATGGTGGGACAAACATGTGGGGAATGAGAGGTTGTAGGCTATTAGTTTGAGTTGGAGCCTGGGAAGAAATACTTCCTATTGTCTATGTTTCCTCTACCTGTTTATAAATCTCTTTACCCGGGTGGAGTTTAGTCCTAGCTCAGGGGTGACTCACTGCTAAGAGTTTTGAGAAGCGTGGTATAAGGCTCAGAGGATCATTTAAAGTTTGCACGCAATTGGTGTTCTTCTATCAAAGATAAGTATCAATCGTGTGTTAATTTACATGCTATGTATTTATACATGTGTTTATCTTTATGGATTTTTCATGTGTATGCTTCATGTGTATGTTTACTATTATTTCTGCATGAATCTATGTGTTTGTAGAATATTTGTATGTTTTATTTGGTATACAGTTCCGCAAGTTTTTTGTGTGGCATAGCCCAGTAGTGTAAGGTTGGGTATGTTACAATAAGGTATCAGAGCCCTAGTTTCCAACATTGAGCTTGGATAGGTCGAGCAAGTTGATTGAGTCACTTGTGTGAAATTAGAAAAAAATCCCCACTTTCTGTTGTTAAATTCATGGTAAATTGGAGGAAATTGGCCAAAGTGGTAAAATGTTCCTAATTTAACATCTGTTCAAGCAAATTCCAACCTGGAAATGTTTGAATTTGTAGCTCAAGGAGTGCACAGGCGGCTTCTTTTAGTCCCCAAAAGAAGAGAAATCTCCTTGAGAGAAGGAGAATGGATGAGATCTATTCGGGAAAGGTCTCAATCCTTCACAACCATCAAATATGGAAAAGGAGTGAAGAAGTTAACCCCTCAACTCCTTCAAACTTCACTTCTTTAAAAAAATTTAATTCCTTTTTGAAAAGGATGAAAAATCCCCAAAGCTCTGAAGTCTTGGAGTGAATATACACCATATATCATCGGGAGAAGGTGGGTCGTTGGATCCCCAAGTGGTTCAAAAATTCGACACTCCAGGAGAATTTGGTTGTGGTTGTGTGGAGTGGAGATTTCCTCGAAGTCTTGAAGTCCGGAGTCAATATGGATAGTTATTGTTTTGGGACACGTGTCCGTATATTAGCAAGTATTCATAAGTTCAACATTCGAGAGTTTTATAGTGTTATGTTTGGGAATTTCTCCAAATCCCGTAGTTTCAAAGCTCCGGAGCACAAAAGTCCCGAAGTTCTAAGGAGCACCTGTTTGGGAGTTTGGAAACTTGGCGTTCAGAATTTTTGAATTATGTTGTAGAATAAACCTTCGAAGTCTGAAGTTATGAAGCTCCGGAGTTCCAAAGATTCAAGAAGAAGTTGTTCAGGAGTTCGAAAGTTTGACATTCAAGATATTTTTTGTGTTATGTTGAGAAGTTCTCTGAAGCCCAAAGCTCTGAAGCACTGAAGTAGTAAATATCTGGAGAGCGATGCTTTGGGAGTTCACCAGTTCAATGTTCATAAGTTTTGAACTATTTTGATTTGAGATCCTCCGAAGCTTAGACTCCCTAAGTCTAGGAGCATTGAAGGGACGTGGTATGCTGACATCACCTAGGGTGACATGGACCCATATTGTGTGTGCCACATGTCATATTGATTCATGCGTTTCATAGATATTTTGTGAGAATTGGAACTGGAAAGGTGTCACCCGTCGATTGGTCCATGTGTCATCTCCATATTTTTTACACGTAGCACCCCCTAGTGCATAGTTGCTAATGAGACCTCAGAAGTATGAAAATTCAGCGTTCAGAGGAAATGTTGGGTTGTGTTGAAAAATCTTCTGAAGCCTGAAGCACTGGAGCATGGAAGTATCAAAAATACGAAGAAGCATTGTTTGGGGAGTTCGCCACTTCGGTGTTCGGAGGGAATGTTTTGTGGTGTAGGCAAAACCTATGAATTATGAAGCTCCGAAGCACTGATGCCCTGAAGCTTCGAAGAAGTACCATTCAAGAGTTCAACAATTCAGGATTTAGAAAAAGTTGGATGTGTTGAAGAGGAAACTTATGAAGCTTTAAGTTTCGAATCTCCAAAGTCTTGGATCTTCGAATAGAACTCTATGTCTAAGAACCGGGTCCTAACCCGTGGTCATATGAGTTTTACGTCGAAGAACAAGGGCTAGAACCCAAAATGTTATTATATTTAAGGTAGAAAGGGGGCTAAAAGAAGGAATCTGAAAAGTTTCAATTTGTACGGACCTACACCTAAAGGAGTAAAGAGTGCTAGAGTACATTTTGAGAGGATTTAGCACAAGATCCAAGAGCTAGTTTGACTCTTAAGAAGAATAACATTTGTACAACGATTACCTCCCGAGAAGGTCAATTTTGAAATATCCATAAATTCCTGCTCAAGACTCAGAATTGAGCATGGAAGCATGCATTGGAAAGGTATTGAAAAATAGAATATAAATACTCACTCACAAAATTGACTTGGGTAGGAAATTTTCAGGAAAAATTAGAAGAAAAAATTCTGATGCATTATGAACCAGAATTGTTCATAATTTCATGCAATTGATGAATACATTAGCTTAATAATGTTATGTTGGCTCACATTTTTCATTGTTAACAACAATTAGATTAGATCCAGATCAACACAAAGTGTAGTAACATGGAATATACATAGGGGGTTACAACCAACAAGATGAGATCAGAGGTATGGATGTCCATATGGGTAATGAAGGTACAAACTCAAATGGACATGGAGAAGGAAATGAATAAAGCATGAACTTGGTAGAGACAATTAAAAATTTGCAAAAGGATGTTCAAAGTTATAAAGATTATAATGAAAGGCTTATAAAATCCAAGGAGCAGTAGGAGGACTTCAATATAAAGTTAATGCAAAGATTGGACATAATATAAAAGAAGATGGATAAGAATAATGACTTAAGAAAATCAGGAAGTCACAGGTCTCATGATGAGAGTGGAAGAACAAGAAGTGTTGGAATACATCACAAACACTGCCCAATACATTACACAAGGAAAGCACATAGTATCTCAAGTCGATCCCCTATCAAGAAGCATAAGAAGAGGACCGGGGTGAATGAGCTACAAGGAGAAATGAAAAAAATCAAACCTCCTACATTTGATGGTGAGCACAATAAGGATGAAGATGTAGAGACATGGCTGTTGGGCATGATAAATTATTTTCAATTACATAATTACTCTTTACAGTGCACACACATAGGGAATAATATCGATCTACCATCTCAAGGGAAAGGAATCTATTTGGTGGGACCAAATTGTGTAGGTGCAACACATTAAAGAGAAAAATGTTACTTGGAAGTAATTCAAGAAGTATTTTCAAAAGAAATACTTGACTAAGAGATACTATGACAAGAAAATGAAGGATTTATTTGAACTCAAGCTAGGGAGTATGACCATAGATGAATATGAAAGAAGGTTTTTGGAATTGATAAAGTATGTCTTTTTCATCAAGGATGAGATAGTTAAGATTCAGAGGTATTTGAGTGGTTTTCCATCATTCATCAGTGACAAGATACAATATGATGATCCCAAAACACTGGAGGAGACCATAAGGTGAGATAAATGGTTATATGATCAGCATAAAGGAAAGAAAAAATTCCAAAAGGATTGGGAATACAAGAACAAATACAACATGGAACATAGGAAGAAGGGGACTAAGACACCATTTTTCAAAAATAGTCCTCAGGGACAACTGAGTTCTAGAGAACCCAAAATGATTGGGACAGGGGGGAAAAGGCTAAGGCATCCACCCATTCAATGTTGGGGTTGTAAGGGAGATAATAAGTATAGAGATTGTCCTCACATAGGTAAAAAAGTGAGAAATTTTCACAATCTATAGCAGGCTGAAATAGTGGACGACATGGGAAGAAGTGTACCTAGGATCTATGCAACCCTGGACAACAAGCAAGCAGAGTTTTAGTCACATATGATTGAAGTGGAAGGTAAGCTAAACAACCAAACCATTTCTATTTTAAGTGATTCAGGAGCTAATCATAGTTATATAGATCCTAATATGGTGGAAAGATTTCATTTTCCAAGAAGAAAGCATGGATGGTGTAGTTGGCTACCAAATCCAAAAGAAAAGTTAATGAGATGGTTAAGTCATGTCCAGTGGACATGAATGGACTGAACAACAGGGTTTGAACATATTTCCTTTATGTTCCTATGAATGTCTAATTGGTATGGATTGGTTGTACCAACACCCTGTTATCCTAGACCATTATAATAAAGCATTTACTTGATGGGATGAGGAAGGGAACCTAATGATAGTACAAATAATTCCCAGAGTAGTAACTATCAGATAAATTCCAGCATTGTAGTTGAAGAAATGTTATAGAAAATGGTGTCAAATATTTGCAGCTCATATGGAGGAGACACTTAAAGATAGGGTGTCAAATATTGAATATTATGCAGTCCTAAAAGAGTTTGAGGATGTACTTAAAGAAATACTAGGATTACCTCCTAAAAGAGATATTGATTTCTCCACCAATATGATGCTTGGATAACCTCTAGTATCCAAGACCCCTTACAGGATGAGTACACTAGAATTAAAGGAGTTGAAAATGCAACTTGAAGAGATTCTAAAGAAGGGGAATATATGCACAAGTGTGTCACCTTGGAATGCTCCATTATTGTTTGTGAAGAATAAGGATGGAACGTTGAGACTTTGCATGGACTTCAAGAAGTTGAAAAAGGTAACTGTAAAGAATAAGTATCCTTTGCCAAGGATCAATGACCTCTTTTATCAATTGAAGAATGCAAAAATATTCTCCAAGATTGATCTCAGGTTTGGTTATCACCAGGTAAGAATTAAAGAGGAAGACATCAACAAGACTGCTTTCATAACCATGTATGGTCATTATGAGTTCAAAGTGGTGCCATTTGGGTTATCAAATGCACCAGTTGTCTTCATGTGTTTAATGAATGGTATTTTTAGAGAATACTTAGATAAGTTTTCTATTGTCATTTTAGATGACATTCTTATATATTCTAAGTTGGAGGAAGAGCATGAACAACACTTGAAGATGGTATTACAAGTATTAAGGGAGCATTAATGGTATGCCAAATTGAGCAAGTGATAATTTTATCAGAAACAAATTCACTATTTGGGGCATATCATATTAGAGGAAGGGATAGCAATGGATCCTTAAAAGATTGAGTCCACTAGAGGATGGCCAACACCAAAGAATTTGAAATAAGTCAGATCATTCATGGGACTTGTAGGCTACTACAGAATATTTATTGAGGGATTCTCAAATATTTCACACTCGACCACTTCCTTGGAAAAAAAGGGAGTGAAGTTTTAGTGGACATATTTATTAACCAGTGCTCCAATACTAAGGATTGTTGATCCGAATGAAGACTTCATTGTATGCACATATGCATGTAAAGAAGGACTTGGTGGAGTCCTTAGTCAAAATGGGTATGTTGTCTGTTATGAATCAAGGAAGTTGAAGGAGCATGAAATGAATTATGTCACTCATGTTTTGGAGTTGGAAGCCATAGTTCATGCATTGAAGAAGTGGAGGCACTACCTCATGGGGAAAAGGTTTGAGGTGAGGACAGACCATAATGGACTGAAATATTTATTTGAACAACCAACTCTAAATGCCAAACAAAGAAGGTGATTAGAATTTCTCAGTGAATATGAATTTGATATAAAACATATCAAAGGGAAGGAGAACAAGGTAGTTAAACACTTAGCATAAGGGTGCATGAGTTCCATACTACAACCATTAGAATGCACTAATAATATTTAAAGGACAAAATCCTAGAGGCTGCAAAATCATATTTGCAATACATAAAAAAAATAACAAAATTACAACAAGATATTTTGCAACAGAAAATTGAAGACTACAAGATGGGAAATGATGAAATTCTCATGTAGAGAGGCATAATATATGTACCAAATTCCCAAGAATTGAAAAATATGATATTCATAGAGATGCATAACGTACCTTATGTTGGACACCCAGGGTATCAGAAAACTATTGCAGCTATCAAGAGCCAATATTATTGACCAGGCATGAAGAAAGAAGTTGTTGGGTACAATGCCAAATGTTTGGAGTGTCAAAGGGTCAAGGTTGAGCATAGACACCCAGCTGGGTTGTTGCATCCATTACCCATACTTGAGTGGAAATGGGAAGTTGTAACAACGAATTTCATCACCAAATTTCCCAGAACAAGCAAGAAAAGTGATTCTATCATGGTAGTGGTGGGCAAGCTTACTAAAGCTTCCCATTTTATTCCAGTGAAGCTCACTCACAAGGAAACCAACGTTGTTGATATTTATATGAAATAAATTGCTTGAATGAATGATATAACCAAGACAATTGTGTTTGACAGAGATCCAAAGTTTACATCAAATTTCTAGAAAGGATTATTTAAAGGATTTGGTTCATAAATTTGAATTTAACTCAGCTTATCATCCAAAATCTGATGGAAAAACAAAGAGGGTGAATTAAGTGATTGAGGATATGTTGAGGATATATGTGATGAATAAAACATCAAAATGGGAAGACTACCTACACTTAGTAGAGTTTTCTTATAAAAATGGGTACCAATAATATCTAAAGATGAGCCCATTTGTGGCACTTTATGGTAGAAGGTGAAACACACCTATAAGTTGGGAAAACCCAACAAATAGAGAAGTGGTTAGGCTAGAATTACTCAGGGAAATGGAAGAGAAGATTTCGAAAATAAAGAAGAATTTAAAGGATCTCATGAAAGGAGAAAAGATATGCTGATAAGGGAAAAATTCATAGGGAATTTAAAGTGGGTGACCATGTATTCTTGAAAGTGAAGGCCAACAAAAGTTCCCTGAAGTTGGGAAATTGTTCAAAGTTGGTAGCTCATTATTGTGGGCCATTTGAAATCCTAGAGAGGATTGGGGTTGTAACTTATATGCTGGCATTACTTGCATCAATGTCTATTTATAACGTATTCCATGTATCATTGCTCAAAAAGTATATACCTGATGCTAATCATGTTATTGATTGGAATGTGATTCAGGTGGAGCAAGAAGCCACTTTCACGTGCATATGGTGTGCATACTAGATCGAAAGATCAAGAAGCTTCAAAATCGAGTCATAGATATAGTAAAGGTCCAATGGAGCATGAGGATGCTATGCGAGCAGAATAACCACACCTTTTTGAACATTTTTGAAAGTTTTGGTGATAAATGTGTATATATATTGCACCGAGGAAAGTGAGAAAATAAGGGGAGGGGTATGTAACACCCCAATATCGAGCCCCATTTGTAAATGTGAATATGTTTTATAGGATGGTGAGTCAGGTTATTATAATCTAGAAGGATTATGTGATGATTAGGCTAGAGAGCCTAGATGTTAAAGGCTAGTGAGCCTATTTTTGTATATGTAAACACTCATATCATTAAGATAATACATCGATTCATGTAGAATAACCACGATAAAAGTGTATTGGGGACTAAAATCCAATGGTAAGGGAGGGGCTAAGAGCCTATAAAGGGGGCTAAGATAGAGGGCTTATTACCAAAGGAATATTATAATATTATTCCTAAAGAATATGGTGAGGATAATTATTTTATCCTAAGTTCTTATGGGAGAGGATAAGAGCCTATAAAGGGGGCTAATATAGAGGTATTATTACCAAAGGAATATTATAATATTATTCCTAAATAATATGGTGAGGATAATTATTTTATCCTAAGTTCTTATTGGAAAGATAATGAATTACAAGTGGAGAGAATCAAGGTACTTGAGAGTCATTTGTCATCAAGGGTGCATGCAAATAAGTGTTGGGGAAATTATTCCATTTGGGGGAACTCAACCATTCTTCCCATTCACGCACTCACACAACCATTCACTCCAACAATCTTACCTCTCGATCCTCCACACACTCCTTCATCCATACCTCTATATGTTTCTTGTTATCAACAGTGAACCATACCCTTCTTTTTATGACCAATGCACCATGACCTTCTTGCCACTAGTAGCGCATTTGTATCTTTCCCGTGGGATACAATTGTATTTACCTATACCTTTCCTAAATGTGGTTTCTTCCATCACCTGCTCCATACCTAATTTTTGCTTTGTATTCACCTGATCCTGTATGTGGTTGACTTAGGAGTTGGATTGAAGAGGTGGGTTGTCAGGCCCATGGATTGAAGAGGCAAGTTTTTAGGCCCGTGAAAAAATATCTCCAGGCGAGAGAATTGTTGGGAATTAATTTCCTGAGGAAGCCCAATTGCAGTTACAGTTCTCTGAGACTTCTTGTTCAACATGTTGTTGAATCCCTAGAAGGGAAGTGGGGCAGCCGAATGACTGTTGAGTAGAGAAGGGGAACACTTCATGGGGTGGGATAGGAATGTGGGGAATGAGAGGATATAGGATGTTAGTTTAAGTTGGAACCTAGGATGAAATACTTCCTTTTGTCTATGTTTCCTCTGCCTGGTTAGAAATCCCTTTACTTAAGTGGAGTTTAGTCCCAGCTCGGGGATGACCCACTGTTGAGAGTTGTTAGCAATGAGGTCTAAGGATGGGAGGATCGTGGAAGGTATGCACATAGTTGTTGGTCTTCTATAATATATAAGTATCAATCGTGTGTTAATTTACATGCAGTGTATTTATACACATGTTTATGTTTATGGGTTTTTCTTGTGTATGTTGTATGTATATGTTTAGTGTTATTTCCACATGAATATGTGTATTTGTAGAATATTTGTATGTTTTATTTGGTATACAATTCCGCAAGATTTTTTGTGTGGCATAGCCCAACAATCTAAGGTTGGGTATGTTGTGTGTGTGTATATATATATATATATATATATATATATATA
>JZKD02S2077256.1:307269-317786 GCA_000966675.3 Picea glauca | reverse complement strand
TATGGCGTGACTGAAATGTTTGGATTACATCAAAAAGTATGTAGAAGAGAAAAATATTGGGTCTTTCCACCCACGCAACGTCACCTGACAAGGCATACAAAAATATGATCATCGGAGAGACTCTAATCTCCCTGCACTACATTGTGCTGCGAGTAACACATCACCGTGCGCACTACGCGCCTCAATAGAGAATTGATATTCTCTGGTACTCCCACAGTGTGCCTCTGCAGATGTAAAGGCACTTCTCCCCTTCATAAAGGAGGAATGCCCATCGTGAGGCCTTGGAGGTTTCTCTCAACCTCCCATAGACCTATCACTGGTACTGCCGGATCTGCTACAACCAGAATGCCCCCACAACGTCCTGGTACCAGTATATCAGCAGAGCACATTGCTCCCTTGTCTGCATGTTGAAAACAATACATCTGTTAAAACTCTTCTACATACCCAAAAAAATATATATATAGTAAAAAATCAAAAAACAAAAACTAGACAAGGTATGGCTCAGTCTCTTACCTGACACATCCCAGTCTTCCCCCACGGGAAAAATCAAATCCATGCTCCCGCAGAAATCTACCTCAGCATAAGGGAAGTCCTCTATCTAGAGATATTGTCGTCTCAGCCAGGCAAAGAAATCACCAGTGAAACAGAACTCTGACTCCAATACTAGCCTTGGAGATAGACTAGTCCACCTCTCCATCATCGGTTCATCCACTGGTCGAACCACTAGTGCTATCGGAGGCTGCATCTGGGGGATGCTCTCTAGAAAAAATGAGACCAGAAAAGAGCCATAACCAAACTGCTTATGTCCCGTCCTGCACCATGAAACTTGTTCCTTCACATTTCGAAGGAACCCTGCACTCCAGTTGAACAGTGTTGGTTCCAAACACTAAACACCATAAGCCACCTACGATCTTGATTCCAGATGCGCACTAGTACTTCCCATCACTCTTGTGATATCAAACAAAATAGATCGGAGGGGCAGCTCTCAAATGTCCTTGATAGGGATTCTACCCCCTACCAGTCTTGCTCCTGGGATACAGTGGCGTGCCAGATACACATCCACTTGCTTTGGTAGCACCCTCTACCTGGAAAAATATATGGGGACCCCTCTTTTTGAGAGGCCAGTCAAAAAATACACGTCTTCTAACTCAATGGTAAAAAGTTGTGTGCCAATTCGGAATCCTTGCTCTGCAACATCCCATAGGCCGATCATATGCTCAAGCAATAAAATCTCTTTCTTCATTTTTTGCAATTTGAAGAACTTTAGTAAGCCACAAGATCGTAATGCGGCCCGTGTGTGAGGGCTCCGTAAGGCGGCTAAGTCATCCATCTCATGTTCTCTTTCTTTCCACTCGATCATGGTCACCGAAATTACCTACAAAACAAAAAAATAAAGAAATTCATTATTCCCACGTTTTGGCAATTTCGGCAATTTTTAAAAGCGATTTAAAACATGAAATCTAAATGCCCACATCATTTAAAATGATCACACCCTCTTTTACAATCACCACGCCCTTCCCTAGCCATACTACATTCATCAAACAACAATAAAAACGTTTAAAAAAATCAAAATGACTTCTTTATGGCTACGTGGGCGTATTGGAAGATTTTTCATGGGTTCTTTTGCCAAAAAATGACTCATCCAATCATCTATTGAGGCGTTGGCATCTTTTCCACCCTTTTCTAAAACATTTTTGTAAAAAGAATCCCCTTTTTCCATCATTTTTAAAAGAGGCTGATTTTGATCTTTTTGGGCAATTTAGGGCTTCATATTTTAAATTAAATGATGCTATTAAAATGAATGTGAAACCATGTGTTTTAAATAAGAAGAGATGGACATCTACCTGGTCCAAACAGCAAGCGAAACGGTGAACCGTAGCTCCGACAACGAACAAAACAAGATCCACCTCAAAATGAGAATCTCCACTACTCCAAAATCCTTGTGCAAAATGAAATGGTAAATGGAATTTTCATTGTATTTTTATTTATAAATTTTCATTTTTATAAGGTATAGTCATTTTTGGGTTTCTCTAATAACACAATGGCTTCACTAAACCCCTGGTTTGTAGTTCTGACATCACAGGTTTCCTGGCAGTTCTGACGGATGATTTGCCTTGTCACACTTATGAGCATAGTCTTAGTTCGTTCTCGAGCTCAAAAATATGAGAACGTAACCGGGTAAACTTTTATCTCTTTTTCAGACCCGTACGGATACACGAACACACGAAAAAGGAACCCCCCTGGAGTCTTCTTTAAACCCTTTTCAGTCTCTCTAAATATGAAAAGATTGTCGAGTGACCTTGCTTCCTTTCACGCTCGTTAAAAGGTCAGAAAGGGCATCTTTCAAGCGATAGTTTATCTCTTTTTCGGTCTCATTAGACTATTGTACGAAAAATGAACTGGGAGAGTTCTCTTTTAAGTGTTTTTTGCAAACTCTATAATCCCGAAAAACCTTCGAGTTTTCTGTCTTTGGACTCGTTAAAGCACACATTGACAGGCTCACCTGGGACCGAACCCTTACTTCTTCCGGTTCATTAAACAAAGGAAGAGGAACTTACTGAAGGTGAGTTATATCGAGCATGTGTTATCCTCCTTGAGCTCATTAAACCAAAAAGAGGTACTCATTTATCTGGATGGGGGAAAAATTGAAAGGAGCAATCCAAGCAGTCTCTTGAGAACATCATCCAACACTTCTTAGAGTCGCCCTTGAACACGACACTTTGTCATTTACACATATCATAATTCGATGAACCTCTACACTGAGCCAATCCTTTGAGTCCCTTTCACTCCTTTGGGTCACCTGACGCAAGTCATTGTATCCACTGCATAAGTGTTGGTCCGCGTCATGTTTTGTTGTTGTGCCTCAGTGTTCAAGGGAAGTATCCGCCTCTGGAGTTAGCCATCCCAAATATCTTGCCTCAAAACCTGTGTCAGTCCATGTCCATTTGATCTACCAATTACATATCTATGTATGTTTCATGTCATTGATGGGGGATACATCAAGGCCCTCCCTCGACGAGTCTATTCCTGTCGATTTCAACACATTATCCGAGAATCAGACTTAGAAACCAGTTAGTACTTTGGGACCTACATGCCTCAATGGCAGGCCTCCTCACATTCGACAGTAGGTTTACATCATTGACCTTTGATCGAATGATTCCACGGATGTTCGACCTCTTCTCATCTATTCACATTTGCTGGAATGTACTAGGTTACCTTGGGAATCATTGACATTAATGGTGATTTCCCTCGCACTTGTTAACGGTTCACACCATTGGCCGATAATCAAGTGGTTTCTGCCATGTTTGACATCAGGACATCTATTCACATGGTTAGAATCGTACCACATTGAGATTGGTAAGGAGACCCTGGGTTGAGTAACCACTTTGATATATGCTTTGCCCAGGCTGTGAAGGAGTTTCTATTGGACAAAGAACACATACACTGTTACATAGATCCACTTTGTATTGGTCGTGGCTATGTCTTGTCATCTTGTAGATCCACTGTGTATTCTTCATGGCTACGATCAGTCCGAGTCATCAGAGTATAGATCCACATTGTATCTTTGGTGGCTATACCTTCTTATCAATACAATTATGGATCCGCAATGTATTTTATGGCGGCCATATCTTGCAAGTCTTGATCACCCAAGCATAGGTATGCCTGCCTTGGGTTTTGAAACATGTCATGATATTTGCTGGATGTTTGTGTGCAACTTCCGTCAGGTTCTCTGAGTCTATACCCTTGCTTGAACCTCTACAAAGAATTTCAATTATCAGTTTGCATCTTCTAACTTCATACTTTGGGGGTCAATCTGTTACACGTCAAAATTACTCAACTAGATAAGTGTCGCATGTTCCTCTCAATTGTCGTAAGTGTCTCATCTTCCTTACAACTTTCGCAAGTGTCGCAAGTTGTTCACAAGTGTCACAAACGTTGTTTAAGCATACTTCCATAAGGATGACACTAAGGAGGCACTTAAGACATCTCATACACTTGATTTGGATAAGGGGAACTGGTTAACTGAAGTCAAGGAACTCTTATCACTTGAGGAGAGCTCTTAAACAAAGGTTCTGAGGGTGAGCGCTCCCCTACATCAGCCTTAGGAGTGCTGGCGCTCCCCTATAAGGCCTTAGGGAACGTTATAATGCTTGTCTGCCCCTCTGAAGGAGCGCTATCCACCTTTGGAGCACTGGCGCTCCCCTCAAGCTTCCTAGGGAGCGCTAAAGTTCTCTGATGCCCATTTTGAGGGAGCGCTACCTAATCTGAGGCAGTAGTTGGCCCGTTGAGGAGAATAAGGGGAGGATATTTCAAGTTTAGAAGGCAGTTGCATTCAAATTCTTGGTTCCATTAGGGGATCCCTGATCTAAGGAGGAAGTTCCTGAACTTGTTCTAAAAATAACTCAAGAGGTTAAGTCCCTCTTAACCTATATAAGCAAGCTCTATGATGGTGAAAAGGGGGAAGAATTGCTAGCATGAAACCTATGATATCATAGGAAACACACAGTCAGTTAGAGGAGAGTGATCAGTGAAGCTGTTGTCATCCAGGTTGTGGATCTTTCGAGCAAGGGTTAGATGAAGGGGACTTGACGAAGCTGTCACATTCGCATCTACGATTGTAAGTACTGTTGTCGTTATTCTCATTAATATGACATGATTGGCCTATTTCTTTCTAGTTTGTGTTTGATGTTACATGAACTTATCATTGATAGATAGATTTGTTTTCAAGCTAATATCAATAGAGTAGGAAGTGGTCGTATCTTTTTTGTCTACAGGACTCAGCGAGAAGCAAACGACCGGAGCTCAACTCGAAGCGTGCAGGGACAAACGTCGATAAAGAGGTACTTTTGTTCTTCTTCCTTCTCATGTGTTAGTTTGTATAGATTTGAAAGGAAGTCAGTGTCTACGTTAAACATTTTTTGTCTTAGAGTTAGGGTCAAGCTCTTTGAGGCAATCTACCTGTCCGCAGGGAGATTTTCCTACAACATAAATCATGAATTTTAATGGGATATTGGTACCATTAAACATTATCAATAATATAGGATTTTTCGATGTCAAACTCTAAGAATTGCAAATCAAGAAGGAATGATGTGTGATGGTGCATGTCATCCCATGGGTTGTCAAGTGAAATCATGGCTTCCATGATGGCCTTTTCTAAAGGAATCTCAGAATCAATCAAGTCATATGATGTGGGGAAAGGAGCGATGGCCCATATGGGCTTGAAATATTTATAAAAGCCTACATATTGATGGATATTTGAGTCAGGATTAGCAAATGCCAATTGGATTACTTGATAGAAAATATTGACCATTATGAGAAAAATGTGATCTCTTTAAGATTATAATTCTGAAGGGGTTGGAACCACCCAAATATCTCCACTTCCGAGGGATCCAATAGAAACATAAGAGAACATGTGGATAGGAGACACACTTTGGGTAATAGGTAGTGGGGGAAGGGTAAATGTACCTAGCAAGGATGAATCATTGAACATCCTCATGACAACACTCATATATGCACTCCGGGTATCAATAAAAATTGGAAAAGTGGATCCCATGTTGGTTCTAATGTCGAGTGTGTAGTAGGAAAGTAGATTCATGGTCAAGATCTTCCCTTGATGGGGAAAGTAAAGGACCCATAAAATGGAGGAAGCTAAAATCATCATTTTGTAAAACCAAGTGCACCCAAGTAGAATATTATACTTTAGAGGGGCATCTGTTGAAATATTGATTAATTTTCGAAATAATAATTGTTGAAAGATTAATTAATTGTTGAAATTGTTAGCACTAGAATTCATCTCTAGATTACATTAGGGGTAATCCCATTACCCATCAGTTTGTATGTCACAATGAATAAGTTTGAAGCAGTTGAATGGGCGTAGACCCAGGATAATATCATTTTAACTTAGAAAATGGGACCATTGTGCACATGCAGGTGAGTTTTCGATTCAATATCCATCAATAAGTTGTAGTAGGGGTGAGTAGGAGGAAGAAATTGAGGAGAAAATGCAAAGGTATGCTATGAACATGAGGTCTTCCAACAGCCTAAAGAGGAAAAAATTCAAATACAAGATCCTCTTGGATTCAAAACTTCAGGAAACTGAAGAATGTTAATGACATCACTGCAATAAAAAATACATTACAATAAGTCAAAAACAATCCATGTGAATCCTTCAATCACAGACGCTTTCAGTACACTAGTACATATTGTAAACATTCCGACGTTTTATTTGCGACGTTATGGACAAAATTGTCCATATTGTCGCAAAATAGAGGAAATTTATCAAAAAAAAAAAATCATGTTGTCCGATAATGTCAATCTTGCCATGTTGACATCTCTCTTGCCACGTTAACATCGGTCTTGCCATGTTAACATCTCTCTTGCCACGTTTTCCACTGGAAAGTCTCTCTTGCCACGTTTTCCACTGGAACGTCTCTCTTGCCACGTTAACGTCGCTCTTGCCACGTTAATGTCTCTCTTGCCATGTTTTCCACTGGAACGTCTCTCTTGCCACGTTTGTGAAGATGTATGTCACAATTGCGACATTTTGGAAACTAGGTTTTCCCCTCCAACGATCACCTTAGTATGTTCACCAAGTCAAAATATCAACGGTCACTTAGGACTTTTTTACATCAGAATTGCAATGTTACAAAATCTATAAATATGTTGCATTTGACGGATGTTGCGACAAGTTTTCTATAATAACGATGCTTCAAAAAGGGTTTGCGGGTCTTCTACATTGATTACTTGGAAATCGAGCCTGATGATGTTTTTATGAGGATATTTTGCCATTCCTTGATGGGAGATGTTAGGAGTTGGTTCAAAGATTTGGCAGCTGATTCAATTACCTCCTGGATAGATTTCTATCATATTCTCTTGGATAAATGGGAGAGAAGAAGAGCCATCACTGTTACCTCATTGAGTTCTACTCCATGAATATAAGTAAATGAATATTTATCAAAGTTTGACAGTAAAAGTTCGACCCTATGAACCTGCTGCCAAATTTCTCCTTTTTTCTCATGGAAAGAAGGGCTCCTAATCTAGACGAGATGTTCACCCATGTCGTGGAACTAGAAAATAATCTTTTTGGCCTCGGGAAAAGTAAGGCTCAAGCAAATGATCATTTTATGAAGGGTTATGATAAAAAACAATGGCCAAATTCTGCAAAACAAGAAGGCCATTCACAGAGTCTAGTTTGAGCATCCATTGCAAGGTGTAGAAGACATTGGTAAATTAGTCCATGATTCAGAATGGAAGCCAATTGGTATTTCTTACCTCTTCAATAATCATGAAATAGATGATAGTGAACATGGTCTTGATCTTGAGAGAGATGCAACAAGCAAAGAGGATTTCCAGTGGCATATTAAAGAAGATACTCTAATGGTGAATGCTAAAGAAGAAGATGTTGTTGGAAATGACTCAAACCTGTCAAATTTTTGTTACAAAGTTGAGTATGATATAGACATGCAGGAGTAGGCAAGGAACAAAGAAATGAAGGTTTCAAAATATGCTCATATTGAATTTTTCAACAGTGAGCCATTATGTGATAAGTATGAGGAAGAATATGATTTAGAGACATAAATTTTGTCTTCTACAACATACCTGAGTTTTCCATCAAAGTTGGGATCTCCTAAAGATGATTTTGATAATAATGATGCTACCTCTTCATCCTCCCATTCGCATACATTTACAAAACAAATAAGTGAAGAAAGCATTGAAGACCCTTGCATGAATATTGAGAATAATGTCAGTGAGCATTATGGTCTTGAAGAAGAAGTAACAAGTAAACTGGAGTGCCAATAGTGCAGTAAAGAGGATGCTCCAGTGATCTTTTAACAGAGGTAATCTTGCATCTTCACATGAGATATCATCAAGACA
Organism: Picea glauca; assembly: GCA_000966675.3. Classification (NCBI taxonomy): domain Eukaryota; kingdom Viridiplantae; phylum Streptophyta; class Pinopsida; order Pinales; family Pinaceae; genus Picea; species Picea glauca. The sequence continues at coordinate 309,911 of JZKD02S2077256.1, read as the reverse complement.
AGATGGTGGAGGAAAAGTATCAGTGCCATTATTCAATTCAAGATCAACATCGCACACCATGTCTTGAGAAAAGCTAGGGTTTGCAATTAAAAGCATAAGGTATATGTTGCATCCATTATCTATGCCTGAGACTTCTTCTGATGACCATTTTTCTAGACAAAGGGAAGATACCATGCCCATTGGGCACTCTTGATCATTAGCAATATCTTCCACCCTTAAAATAGACATGGATTAGGGATTAGGGTTTAAGTGTTTAAGGGTCGATGGCTAAGGGTTTAGGGAATTTAGGGATTTTGTGTTAAGAGATTAGTGATTAACTAAGGTTGAGGGATTAAGGGTTTATGTAAGGGTTTAGGGTTTGGCTTGCTAGGTTTAGGGTTTATGTAATCTACACTTAATAGAAAAACACAAAAAAGAGATATGTAATGTGAATGTAAATGTTATGGCTAGTCCCAAGGGATCATGGCAACAACGCTGTAAAATATATGCAGGGCAATATAATATAACATAATATTATATTACAACTGACCGATCAATATAAAATATATGCAGGGTAAATACCTCCCGCAGCTACCATAATATTAACATAAATAAAGACTTTAAAATACTCTTGGTTTCCTCTCCTCCTAACATGGTTTTATGTGGAAAAATAGTATTAGGTTTATACTTCTCCACTACCCTCTTGAGGGTTTTTCTTGGTGGCAGATCCAAAGCCACGAATGTTAAGCGAAATAAAAATAATTTTTTACCACTTAGAGAGGCCTTCCCTACTCCAAGGGCCCAATGATTGTTGATTTTTTACCTTCTCAAATTTGTTATTAACTTTATACTAGGCTAGGGTGAGGAAGGACCTGCTTCCTTGAGTTGATTTAGTTGAAGAATGTGTTGGGACAACTTCCAACACCTCCTCAATTACAACTTGACCTCCTTCATGCTTCATCACCATTTATATGAAGTGGTACTTATTATTAGTGCTAGGTATATAATCAACGCCATAATTTTTAGAAGAGTTCAAACTACTAGAATAAAAAACAATGCTCTCATCTTTCCTTGTTTTATGAAAAGAAAGTATGTTTCGGAAATATGTATCCTTCTCATTAGTGATAGGAACCTTCTACTCAATGCCTTTGATTTCTAATCTTTATTCATATCCATGGTCCCTTTCATGCATTTCTTCTTTTTTGTCCTTTCCTGTCTACTTCTTGTTTTTGGTAGCTTCTTCTTATCACTTCCTTTAATTTGGATCCTATCAATGAAGGTTGCCTCCTTTATTTTGGGATGTGATAAATGGGGTTCCTCTTTATGCCTAAAAACCATATGGATCTCCTTGTCTAGATTGAAGACTTCAATATTTTGAACATGTTTCTTCTTTTCCTTGCCCTAACAAGATCCTATATAACTTTATGAACAATAACTTGGGAGAATGTCTCTACAATGGGGTCTTTGTATAACTTTTCTTTATCTTTGTATACCATGTGTTTTCATAGGCTCTCCAATGGNTAACATAATATTATATTGCAACTGACCGATCAATATAAAATATATGCAGGGTAAATACCTCCCACAGCTACCATAATATTAACAGAAATAAAGACTTTAAAATACTCTTGGTTTCATCTCCTCCTATCATAGTTTTATGTGGAAAAATAGTATTAGGTTTATACTTCTCCACTACCCTATTGAGGGTTTTTCTTGGTGGCAGATCCAAATCCATGAATGTTGAGCGAAATAAAAAAAAAAACATTTACCACTTAGAAAGGCCTTCCCTACTTCAAGGGCCCACTGATTGTTGATTTTTTACCTTCTCAAATTTCTTATTAACTTTCTACTAGGCTAAGGTGAGGAAGGACCTCCTTCCTTGAGTTGATTTAGTTGAAGAATGTGTTGGGACAACTTCCAACACCTCCTCAATTACAACTTTACCTCCTTCATATTTCATCACCATTGATATGAAGTGATACTTATTATTAGTGCTAGGTATATAATCAATGCCATAATTTTTAGAAGAGTTCAAACTACTAGAATAAAAAACAATGCTCTCATCTTTCCTTGTTTTATGAAAAACAAGTTTCTTTCGGAAAGAGGTCTCCTTCTCATTAGTGATAGGAACCTTCTACTCAATGCCTTTGGTTTCTAATCTTTGTTCATATCCACGGTCCCTTTCATGCATTTCTTCTTTTTTGTGCTTTCCTGTCTACTTCTTGTTTTTGGCAGCTTCTTCTTATCACTTCCTTTAATTTGGATCCTATCAGTGAAGGTTGCCTCCTTTATTTTGGGATGTGATAAATAGGGTTCCTCCTTATGCCTAAAAAGCATATGGATCTCCTTGTCTAGATTGAAGCCTTCAATATTTTGAACATGTTCCTTCTTTTCCCTGCCCTAGCAAGATCCTATATAACTTTATGAACAATAACTTGGGAGAATGTCTCTACAATGGGGTCTTTGTATACCTTTTCTTTATCTTTGTATACCATGTGTTTTCATAGACTCTCCAATGGTATTTTCATTTGGATTCTTATCTCATCTATGGCTTTGTATTCTAATTCATTCTCTTTTAGACATGCTCTTTTTAGAGGCCCATATATTTTTCATATGTAACACCTAAAGGGGAATTTCAAATAGTCTAATTTTTTGTTATAGGA
>JZKD02S2077256.1:293948-307259 GCA_000966675.3 Picea glauca | reverse complement strand
GGTTTTGAGGGTTTTGACTTAACAAACCCTAGAGGACGATTCGGTGGTGAAATATTCCACCTAGCTTGTCCCAAGATTGGTATCGGAGATGCAATACTCTCCCACACCATTCTAGCTCGGTTCTACATCAGTGCAGGAGGGTTCTACACAGCCACAGACACAAGAAGAGAAGGAGGGTGCACCATTGGGGGTTTCCAGCAAGGGGGGTGCACCATCTTTGGAGAGAGGTTCGTTGTAGGAGATTGGCAGGGCCTTTGAGGATTCTATCACTTGGGTTTTCATTACAGGTCCTTGGACATCAGATCTAGTGCTTTCTGAGAGAGATTTAAGGCTCAGATTATTTCTTGAGCAGTGGGACGAATTGAAGAGAAGGAGGGCGTTTTTGAGATTCAGATCTAGTCCGTTTGGAGGGGTTACACTTCAGATATGACCCTGAGACTTCACCTAGTGACTTGCAGTGTCTCGATCTATATTTATGGAGAGCTTCAGAGCATTTGGAGGCCTCCTTTAGCAGGGCCGAATTATCTAGGGCTTTAGTCATCTAGTGGGGCGCACCATCCAGTGGGGGATTTCAGATCTACAGAGATTGAGAGGGATCTTGGATATTCGAGCACCTGGGTTGTTCTTACCATCACCTGATCTATCAGTTGGCATATTTCGTAGGGTGATTGGACACTTTTGGCAGTAGGGCCGAGTTATTGAGGGTTTCAGCCTTCTATTGGAGCATGGCATTCTTTAGCTGGAGAGTTTGGCATTCAGATCTTCTTGTATTGATCTTCATTTCTTATTCGGCCCTTGGAGGCATCTTTTGTATTAGCGGGAGCATGTTGTAGCAGATCTTATCTATTGTCTATCTTCTCAACCATCTGTTGAGCATTCCAGATCGACATCTTCATTGTAGCAAGTTTCTCTATTTTATGAATAAAGAATAATTGAGATGTTTTGGCTTGTCTATCGTATTGCATATGGTTGAGGTATGTTCCATGGTTATATCTTTATATTATTTGTTGCATACACACACACACACACACATATATATATCTAAACAAATAGATCAGCAAACTATTTGACAAAATACCACAACCAGAAAAAGTTTAAAAAGACATCAAAACAGTAATGACCCTTGCATGATGGCTTGGGATCATTACAAAGCACTTTGAATTCTTTGACGTTTTGGGGTTTCAAGCCAATCATATGAGGGTCCTTCAACTTCGTAAGGCCATAACTCTCAAACTGTGAGGATTTATGTGACGTTCCACATACCACCGGAAATGGAATGACATGTAATATCCATCTAGAATAGTCTTACCTACAAATATATCAAAACTCATACCATTATACATCAAACAAATTTGGTTCCATTAACCAAACATTTGTGCTACTATAATTCACTACCTGACTTTCTTAAAGGGTTGAAATCAATGAAGACCAACCCAATTAATCAACAGTAGACATCTCATAAACAATTAAACCTTTTCCTTTTCCTCCCTCAGGGAAGGCACATACCTCATCAAATTAACAAAATTAGTAACAAATTCTTCAATAGTCATTTGTTTTAACTTAAGGTAATGGAATTCCTTAGATTTTTGTCAAATTATCTTGATGTTCAATAATTTTTTTGAAGTAATTTTTAAATGACATGCATTTTAGTTCATTGCTCCTAATTTTGTTTATTGTTTTTGTCTCTTTCCATCATATGGCAACTTTACCATTCAACTGATACACAACTAGTCTAGCCCTCAAGATAGTTATAAATCTAAAAACATTTTCCAATATTTACAAGCCAAGCTTCTGCTCCTTCTTTGGACTCGTCGTCAAAACTAGGAGGTCTAATTTTTTTGAATTCACCAGATAATTCATTTTCATGCCACTTTATTTTCTTGGTTTTATGTGTCTTCTTCTGTAAAGTGTTGTTTTTAGAACTATCTTCACTAGTTTATTTGGTCACCAATTATGTTTTATCACTAAATATTAGGTGTTCTTTTCATTTATGATATTTTTCATTGGAGAATTATTTCTTAGAATTTATGCAGTTTTGTATTACATTCTTATTCCGTTTCATTTCGATCATGTTCTTAAATAGGATCTCATTTAACTCTTCATGTTCCTTTCTAGTCTTCAAAAACTTTTCATTATCTAATACTCTATAATTCTTCCTTAATGCTACGCATAGTTTCCAACAATCCTATAGAGTTATCTTGAGGTTGTTCGTTATTAGTTACACATACATCTATGGTCCACTTGGTGTTGATTTACCAGTTTATTTAGCCATGGCATCTGATTTTGTTTTTGATATGTGCAAAACATAATTGACATCAATATTTTTTTAAATAGTTGTTTAATCTAATACATTTATAAGCACAATGTTTCTTTGTTATTCTTGAACCCATAAGGCCATAGTGTTTTAACCATACTCTGATACCATTTGTAATGCCACCAAACACCCAATTGTTTTTAAATTGCTAGCTATTATCAAGGATTGTATAATCAACATTATTGTTTCTCTCATTATATTAATTTAATATTAAGACCTTATACTGCTCATTAATTGTGTCATATGTTTTTCTCATGAAAGGTTGAATGTTCAAATAATTGATTATCTGACTTCATTTCTCATCCTATCAATGCTTGTCATTCTCCTAATGCAACCATTGTTTCAACAGATATATATATTTTCACAGGTATATCAATTTGTATAATTCATTAAATTAAGGATGGTTTACATATTCTAATTAACATGACGATCTTTATGGTTATTATACAATATGTCCATATTTCCTGTATCTCTACATTTGTTGAATGTATTTCAAATTTTGTCTCAATCTCTTAAAATTTCGAATTCAAATCTTGATCTACATATTAAAATTGTCTATACTTGGTTCATAACTTTCCATCTAATGTATGCTCTAATGTATACTTTGTTATTATAATATATAGTTCTAAAAATGATTCATGATATATTACCCATAAACTATACTAAACATAAACTCTTAAACTCCTATCCCACTCTTATCACATACTTACAATACTTGTGAAATTTAAATAAGAAAAAATATCATGGGATTCCAATTCATTTGAATTTTCCATCTTTCCCACGATTCAATCCCATAGTCAAATGTCATTACAAATATCAATCATTACAACAACTCCATTAAAAAGTTGGATGAGGTGGATCGAACCCATACTTCACTCGCTCAAACATTCATTTCTCATTGTAGATTGATGGTATACGTCTCAGCCTTATCTAGCCTTGTGTTGTAACCATGTATTCAGTAGCCACTCTTGTGTGGAATAAGTGTACCAATATATTTAACCATGGATATAATTAAATGCAAGGGTAAGTATTATCTCCAGTTCTCGGATTCACTAAGATTGGCACCATTACTGACAACTACCACCTTATCAATACCATACAATTTATTAAACTTTTCCTACCCTACTCTCTTCCTCACAAGTCCATTCCAAACGACTAAGTGTTGAGCTGAGCTTTATCATTTATATACTGATACTATATTTCTCAGCCATTACATACTAGATTTACATACTAGATTTATATACTAGATTTATGAATTTCTATAGCGTTTTTATCAGTATTATGTATATAGATTCTAATTCTAAATCTTTTGTTTCTTAAAGGCAGAAGTAAAATCTTGTCCTTTAATTCTAACTGAAAATATAGTGAGTCCATTATGGAAATAACATTCCAGTTATGGTTTTGTAGCTATGTAATATATGTATAGGGTTTATAATTTCTTTCTTTCACATTTCAAATAAAATAACGTTTATCCGATATACAACAAATGAGTTTATTACAACAACACATATTGCAATGATATTCTCTTATGTAAATAAAGTTTAGATATTGTTTATATCATGGATGATTTTAGGGGCTAAATTTCGCTCATGGGTTAATTTTTCAAGGTTTTTCCCAAAAACAAATTCGCTATTCTAAAAATGATTCACCCAAATTCTATAGGATAAAATTATTTTACCTTAAAAATCGCCAAAATTTTATACAAACTATATAAAATCCATAGAATTTTGAATATTTTTACAAAAATATCGCCAAACATTTCATAGTTGGAATATGAAGGATTGGTAAGATTCATCAAGGTTTCTATATTTTAAAATAAATTTGCATCCTTAAAATCATCCCTAGTTTATATATCTATGACTCTGTTATTGTTTAATGCATTAAAAAAATAATTATATTTTCTTCATAATATCTAAGTAAAATATGCGACTCCTTTAGAAAGGGGGTTTCTATTTTACCCAAGAGTATAAATGTACCAAAACTTTTTTTTTTTCTGCATTTGAAATATTTCTAACTAATAAACAAAATAAACTGAACATTTAGAACTATGATGCTTTTATTTCAAAGAAGATATTTTTCCTTTTATTTTTAATGAGTGTGTTCAGAATCATAAATAAATTTTTACCATTTGAAACACTAAATAAGAAGTTTGAAGTTTCTTGCTCATTTTCTATTATACTTTTTGTCTGCATTTTTATTTAAAAGAATTAAAAGAATAATAATCTGACTCTTTTCAGCTATTATTTACAAAAGTTTCTTTTCTACTTAATCTATAATCTAAACTTTTCAATTAAATACTACTATAACTATTTTTCACCATCAAAACTAGAAATAAAAGGTAGATATAGATACATATCTGAGTCAAGAAGAAGTATACTAGGAACAAATTTAGGAGAGAATCCAGTTCCTCCAACAATAGACCAGAGTATCCAAAACTTACTTTCTCATATTACCCCTGAACCTAATTATTTATTCCATAGGAACTGAAAATTTCAATAACCTTCTCCAGGTAAAATTCCAATTCCAGAACTTGACTCCTTCTCACAACCATCAAGTTCAATCCCGACATAAGATAATTGCTTTCCTAGGTATTTATTTTCAATTTAGCCTCATCCCTAACCCTAGGGATTATTGGCCTAACTTTATGCTAGCTTGTTCCCTTGCCTCCCACATATTTTGGAGTAGGTTTACACTTGTCCTCATGGACAATATTTACCCTGGTGGTTTTTATCCCTTTTCAGTCTCCCATGGAATAAATAATTTGATCCACATTATTTTGAGAACAAAATGAAGGAGGAAATATAATAAGTAAATACATAGATATTTTTCTAGAAACAAAGAGATACAATAATGCATAATTTGTATTAATGAAATAAATGTACAGAAACTGTAAAAATTCAGAGTGAATGAACTCGCTAGAATGGTAGATGCTTATCTTTGAGAATAGATGTGATAGCTACACTCATTCAAAATAAGATGGTGTTTACAATGAGGCTCCAAATTCCTTTTTAACATAAATAAAATACAAAACTCTAACCCTAGAAGATGAAATGCCAAAAGGTTTGTGGGCCTTGATAGGGGTAGTTTATATGTCAACTTCTCGAGGGAATAACCTTTGCATACGATCTTTTTTTGGGGTGCATGATAACTCATTAGAAAGGTCTAGACAAGGAAAGAACATTATGTTCAACCTAGAAATTACATTGAGGTATATGTTAGGCGCTTCCAAGCCCAAAAAATGTCGTTTAGGGCCTCAAAATGACCCCAAAAGTTTAGGACCAGAGAAATTGTAGAAAAATTCCTAGGTGGAAACCCATGATTTGAGCCAGTGGAATAGTTTGATGGCCACCAATATCCATCTAGATCAGTATTTCCCCCTTAGGAAGGAATGATCCTCATTGTGTCAAGTTACTGTAGGAGATGGCAAAGCTTCTGCTGAATTTGAACCTTGGTGAGTTTCTTGTGTTTCTGCATAAGTTGTCTTTCTTAGCTTGTTGAAGGTTATTATGAACCTGTTTCTAGAGGGGTTGGATTCATTCAACCGATATAGCTACATGATCTTCCCAAGTGTGGGAGGAATATGTTCGTTAAGATGCAACATGAGGAGTATGAAGGGCCCTGCAATAACATTTCTTGATTGGACAGTGTGGAATCATTCCCATAGGTGAAGAAACAATATTTTTGCGCCCTTGTGCAATTTTCTTCTGTTGGATATAAAGTTATTGGGCAGAGGCTGCAGTGGTTGTAGTTTCCTTCTATTCACCTTTTGACCATATTGTGAAGGGGATAAACTTTGCAGTATGAGAGATTGCTTTGTGACATTTTTTTGTCGGGACAATAGTCGGAACTACCTCTAGTATTCTGTAAAGATGACCCCCCATAGTAAGAATGATGCTACAGGGTCAAGACTCATAAACAACATGAAACTTCCAAATATATGGTTGGCCTCATATAACAACACATACTTCAAGTGTGGAAACATAACCTAGTACCTCATCCTTCAAGGGCTTGATGTCGTAGGACAAGTGACATTGATGGCTGACATGAATATATCAACCCTCACGAAGCCACCTGATGTTGTATGGTTGTCGTTGTGGTGTTTTTATAAAATCCAACAACTTGATGACCTCTGTTGAGATTAGTTTCTTCTTGATTCCACTATAAACAATAAAATGAATCAAGGTCCCATTCACCCACATTTTTTAATGGAAGAGGCGCTCCCCCTCCTCAGGATCCTTTGGTTATTCCGATTGGATTGTTGTGGTCATGATAATAGAAATGGGTTCTTCATCAATGATTTGTTTCATTTTATTATTTTATGAATGAGAGTCCAATTCGGGGCTCGAGTCTATTTATTTTAGCTCATACTCCAATGAATTTTTTAAGAAACATTCATCGGTGTTGTGCTAAGGGATTTTGTGGAAGTTGCACCACTTTCCAATGTACTTCTTCCTCTTATCATTATCCTTCTTTTACTATGGATTGGACTGGTTTTCTTGAGGTTTATTTTTTTGTGAGTTAGGGATTCCATTACCATACTTTGGCTATTGTGTATTTGCATACCCAAATTCCCACTTGTTCAACTTCTTAAATTTTTGCTCTATTTTGACAACATATCGATAAGTGGCTCCCAATGATGAGATGTTTAGAAACTTCATTTTGGTTTGGATGTACCTATGTAGAGCCTCACAGTATTTTAGAACTAGATGTCACTCGAAGTCTTTAATGCCCATCTTGGTTCGCAAGGTATGGAAGGTATTTGTGAACTTCAACACTATTTGGCCCCTCTCTTGATGTAGCGTGGTCCATCTCTTGTACTAGTCAACATAGTTTCCAATAGGCTAATATTGATCCTTGACCGCATCTATAAAAAAATCCCAAGTGGACTCATCCCCAAATGTTCCATATTCTATGGAATGTTTTTCCCAGTAAGTTTCCCACCAATGTTTGACATGGGGGACAACCTTAAGGAGCGCGAAGGTGATCTTTTATCTATCGGAAAAATTGTGGACAGAGAAATAACCTTCTAGCATATTTAACTACTTTTCCAAAGAATTTGCATCGATCTGACCTTGAAATATGGGAATATCAAATTTAACTTGTACCTTGAATGGGGAAGCTTCTCCAAAGTGACTAGTTGATGAAGACATGCTTGCTATTGTCAGTAATCGTTTAAGGATTTGGCCAAAATTCTCCAACATTGCATTCCTCTATTACACAAGGGATTCCACGAGAAATAACTTGATATGATCTTCTGCTTCCTCGTCTCTCTTTTCTTCCACCATGGGAGGCCAATGGGGCTAGTGAGACTGGTTGTCCTCAAGAGAAAATAGCTCGAGACCCAACTCTCTATACCCTAACATCATCGGGGAAATGAACTAAGAAATGACAATGATTAACCTGCTATGATACCACTGATGCAAATTATTTTGAGAACAAAATTAAGGAGGAAATATAATAACTAAAGACACATAAATATTTCCAGAAACACAAAGATACAATAATGCACACTTTTTATTAATGAAATAAATGTACATAAACTGTAAAAATACAGAGTGAATGAACTTGTTATAATGGTGGAAACTTATGTATGAGAAGAGATGTGATGGATACACTCATTTCCGAGAAGATGATGTTTAAAATGAGACTCAAAATTCCTTTTTAACATAAAGAAAATCCAAAACCCTAACCCTGGAAGATGAAATTCCAAAAGGTTTGCGGGCCTTGATGGGGGTAGTTGAAACATCAACATCCCAGGGGTGTAACGTTTTCATACGATCTTCGTTTGGGGCACACAATATCTCGTTCGAAAGGACTATCCAAGGAAAAAAAAAATCTATTTGGCATAACATCTGCATGTGCCTACATGCTAGGAACTTATGATCCCAAAAAATGTCGTTTAGGGACTCAAAACGACCCTAGAAGTTTAGGACCCGAAAAATCGTAGAAAAACTACCAAGGTGGAAACTCATGTTTAGAGCCAGTGGAATAGGTGGGTGGCCAACGATATTCGTATGGATCAAAATTACTCTTTTTACAACTGGATTTTCTCATCAATTTGTCTCTAGTAAAATCAAATGAAATTAAAATAATATTTACACAATATTTCTCATAATCCAATGTTTATGATGATATAATGTTAACTTGAGTCTTTCTCAACATAATAACCAAAATCACCATTATTCAAAATTCTTTAAATATTAAAATGGAGGGATATAACATGCACCGAACCATGCAATGATGTGATTGAACATGAATAAGGAGGTTTTGGGTTCGTCATTGGAAAATGTAGGAAAAGCCCACTTGATGAAGTAGTCAACAACAACAATGATGTAACCATGGCCATTAACCAAGGTAGGCTTACCTGTCATGAAATCGATCCCTCCCTTTGCAAAGAGGCCAATGAAAACCACATGATATAGGAGAACATGATGGGTGTGCATTTTATGGGTGAATATTTAGCAAGGGTGACACTTTTGGACCACATGCATACAATATTTTAATATTGTGGGCCAAAAGTTTCCTACACACAAAACGTTTTGGGCAGTGGAAAGACTAGAAAGACGATCGCCACATGATCCTACATTGAAATAATTCATAACCCGCTCAACTTATTCATGGACAATATAATAATATAAAATCAAATCCACCCTTCAATGATAAAGAGTTTCATCGATAAGGATGTATTTTTTAGCTTGATGGTGTATGCACTATCATTCGTCACAAGATAGTTGAGGATGAAAATACTAGGTTTGGATATATAACATGCAATCTCCATACCATCGGTCAAATTATTTTATGAGAAATAATTATTCATATGAAAAAGAAACATTAACCATTGATTCCTCATCAAATCAAGGAAGTTGAGACAATAACTCAGTGAAAACTAAATATTTCTTAAACTTGGTGGAAGAAAACTCCAAGACAAGCTATTGTAAAATAACAATCAATTTTAAGTATTTGCCCCCAATAATATGATAGCTTAGGATGTGTTGCATTGGGCTGTAATCTGATATGAAATTGATTTTTTGTGAGAGTATGTAATGTTGTAACTATTAGAAAGAATGAACAGATGCCAAGGCCAACTTTTCAACATGATAATATTGAAGCTCAAGGACAATGAGGCCTTTACTAAGATAATATATCACATGTTCTTTTTTAGTACCATCCTCATGGATGAGCACCATTCCATTGGTGGAGTTACAAGTTGTGATATAGAGAAAACAATTATGGTCGTAGTAAAGAGGGATCAACAATGGGCTCAACATCAAGGCCTTCTTCAAGGAATCAAATGACCATTGGCATTGGTTTTCCCATACACAAGGTATATCATTTTCAATAAGCACATAAAACCTTTTTTTTTTTTTATCCTGGTGTAATCAATAATGAATCTATATCCAAGAAATTTTCCTTCCCTTGCAAACTTTGAAGTTGGGTGACAGTGAGAGGCAGAGGCAATTATAAAATTTTCTTAACCTTCAAGGGATCAACCATGATCCCATACCTAGATACTATGAAACATATCAAAGACCTAGTTACCATGCAAAATATGCACTTATGTGGGTTCAAGTGTATATTATAGTACTAGAATCAAGTGAATATGGAACACAAGTGACTAGGATAATCCTCTTGTCGGCATGATCGAGTATCTAAATCATCGAGGTATGATTTTACAATATTCTTTATGTCATGAAAATCATATGACATGCCCCGCTGGAAAGTGACCCCATCATTTTTTAGACTGAATGGTAAGTTCCCATAAGAAAAAGTACCCGAAGATCAAATGAAGGTAGTCTTGTGTTGGTCTTCCAGTTTGATCTATACCTTATTATAGCCATAGACGCAATCCATAAAGAAAAATACTTCACTATCATCACATTCATTTATGATCTAATCAATGAATGAGGTAGGATAATTGTATTTTGGAAAATCGTTTTTAAAATCCCTATAATCGAAACAGACTCTAATGGTTCCTTATTTCTTATTAACCGAGACAATATTGGAAAACCACTCAGTCAAGGGAACCAAATAGATAAAACTAGCATGAAGAATATTTTCAACTTCTGCCTTGATGACAATAGCTTTTCTTGGGTTTACGGGCCAGATTTTCTGCCGAACAGGCTTGTCTTTGACATAGGTTTTGATTCGATTCTCAACAATGTAGGGGTCAATACCATGCATTTACTAATACAGCTAAACATAAATATCATGGAATTATTTAAATAGGGAAGTATAAAGATATATTCCTTGAGAACAAAATTTTGCACCTACCGAGACATTTTCCACGACACCTAGGTTCACTGAAATGCTATTTGAAATGTTTTCCAAATTCCCTCATGCAAATAAATCATGAATTTTAATGGGATATTGGTACCATTAAACATTATCAATAATATAGTATTTTTCGATGTCAAACTCTAAGCATTGCAAATCAAGAAGGAATGATGTGTGATGGTGCATGTCATCCCATGGATTATCAAGTGAAATCATGGCTTCCATGATGGACTTGTCTAAAGGAATCTTAGAATCAATCAAGTCATATGATGTGGGGAAAGAAGCGATGGCCCATATGGGCTTGAAATATTTATCAAATCCTACATATTGATGGAGATTTGAGTCAGGATTAGCAAATGCCAATTGGATTACTTGATAGAAAATATTGACCATTATGAGAAAAATGTGATCTCTTTAAGATTATAATTCTGAAGGGGTTGGTACCACCCAAATATCTCCACTTCTGAGGGATCCAATAGAAACATAAGAGAGCATGTGGATAGGAGACACACTTTGGGTAATAGGTAGTGGGGGAAGGGTAAATGTACCTAGCAAGGATGAATCATTGAACATCCTCATGACAACACTCATATATGCACTCTGGGTATCAATAAAAGTTGGAAAAGTGGAGCCCATGTTGGTTCTAATTTCAGGTGTGTAGTAGGAAAGTAGATTCATGGTCAAGATCTTCCCTTGATGGGGAAAGTAAAGGACCCATAAAATGGAGGAAGCTACAATCATCATTTTGTAAAACCAAGTGCACCCAATTAGAATATTATACTCTAGAGGGGCATCTGTTGAAATATTGATTAATTTTTGAAATAATAATTGTTGAAATATTAATTAATTGTTGAAATTGTTAGCACTAGAAGTCACCTTTAGATTACATTGGGGGTAATCCCATTACCCATCAGTTTGTATGTCACAATGAATAAGTTTGAAGCAGTTGAATGGGCACAGACCTAGGATAATATCATTTTAACTTACATGTAGGTGAGTTTTTGATTCAACATCCTTCAATAAGTTGTAGTAGGGGTGAGTAGGAGGAAGAAATTGAGGAGAAAATGCAAAGGTATGCTATGAACATCAGATCTTCCAACAGCCTAAAGAGGAAAAAATTCAAATACAAGATCCTCTTGGATTCAAAACTTCAGGAAACTGAAGAATGTTAATGACATCACTGCAATCAAACATACATTACAATACATTTGAAAAAAATCCATGTGAATCCTTCAATCACAGACACTTCATTACATTAGTACATATTGTAAAAATTTCGACGTTTTATTTGCGACGTTATGGACAAAATTGTCCATATTGTCGCAAAATAGAGGAAATTTATAAAAAAAAAAATCATGTTTCCCAATAACGTCGTTCTTGCCACGTTGACGTCTCTCTTTCCACATTAACATCGGTCTTGCCACATTAACGTCTCTCTTGCCATGTTTTCCACTGGAACGTCTCTCTTGCCACGTTTTCCACTGGAACGTCTCTCTTGCCACGTTAACATCTCTCTTGCCACATTTTCCACTGGAACGTCTCTCTTGCCACGTTTTCCACTGGAACGTCTCTCTTGCCACGTTTGTGAATATGTATGTCACAATTGCGACGTTTTGGAAACTAGGTTTTCCCTCCAATTTTCACCTTAGTATGTTCACCAAGTCAAAATACCAACGGTCACTTAGGAATTTTTTACGTCAGAATTGTGACGTTACAAAATCTATAAATATGTTGCATTTGACGGATGTTGCGACAAGTTTTCTATAATAACGATGCTTCAAAAAGGGTTTTCGGGTCTTCTACATTGATTACTTATAAATTGAGCCTGATGATGTTTTTATGAGGATATTTTTTCATTCCTTGATGGGAGATGTTAGGAGTTGGTTCAAATATTTGGAAGCTGATTCAATTACCTCCTGGATAGATTTATATCATATTCTCTTGAATAAATGGGGAGAGAAGAAGATCCATCACTATTACCTCATTGAGTTCTACTACATGAAGATAAGTAAATGAAGATTTATCAAAGTTTGACAGTAAAAGTTCGACCCTATGAAACTGTTTCCAGATTTCTCCTTTTTTCTCATGGAAAGAAGGGCTCCTAATCTAGACGGGATGTTCACCCATGTCATGGAACTAGAAAATAATCTTTTTCTCCTCAGGAAAAGTAAGGCTCAAGAAAATTATCATTGTATGAAGGGTTATGATAAAAAACAATGGCCAAATTCTGCAAAATGAGAAGGCCATTCATAGAGTCTAGTTTGAGCATCCATTGCAAGGTGTAGAAGACATTGGTAAATTATTCCATGATTCAGAATGGAAGCCAATTGGTATTTCTTACCTCTTTAGTAATCATGAAATAGATGATAGTGAACATGGTCTTGATCTTGAGAGAGGTGCAACAAGCAAAGAGGATTGCCAGTGACATATTAAAGAAGATACTCTAATGGTGAATGCTAAAGAAGAAGATGTTGTTGGAAATGACTCAAACCTGTCAAATTTTTGTTACAAAGTTGAGTATGATATAGACATGTAGGAGCAGGCAAGGAACAAAGAAATGAAGGTTTCAAAATATGCTCATATTGAATTTTTCAGCAGTGATCCATTTTGTGATAAGTATGAGGAAGAATATGATTTAGAGACATAAATTTTGTCTTCTACAACATACTTGAGTTTTCCATCAAAGTTGGGATCTCCTAAAGATGATTTTGATAATAATGATG
>JZKD02S2077256.1:224638-274534 GCA_000966675.3 Picea glauca | reverse complement strand
ATTGTGTAAATATTATTTTTATTTTATTTTATTTTACTAGAGAAAAATTGATGAGAGAATCTAGTTACAAAAAGAGTAAGTATTTATTCCATGGGAGAGTGAAAAGGGATAAAAAACTACTTGGATGGGGTCACAATTGGCCAGCTGTAGAAATATGGCACACATGCAACAAGGGGAGTTATTACCCCTAGTCGTCTACCAAATATCTAACCCATTTGAATGACAAGCTCTCACGCTACAGTTATGGTAATGCACGGCTACACCACAAGGAATTTAATGGCTCCCCATGTGAACCAGAGATGGAGTAATGGATATAGTACAAGGCATCGGGTTGGTTTCACCTCCGCTTTCATGGTGCTCCTTACAGTCATTTCATCAGCCTCTATGAAGGTAAGAGCCCTTAGGCATTATGTCATTCTTCATTTTCATCCAGATCTTTGGTTCTTCTGGTATTCCAAGCCTTCTTGTTGTAGGAATTCTCCCCTCCATCCCGTGGTATCCATACCTCTATTGGTCACCCTATTCAATTTCCATACCACTGGTGTTTTACCTCTAGCCTATTTTTCTCTGGAAAAGAACTCTAATTTCCCCCCTGCCCCATTCTGTTGCAATTCTTCCACTAGGCCCAAAGAGCATGGTAAAACCAAAAGAGGGCCACAATATTATAACTTCATTTCTTAGCGCAACCACCTTGATCCCTCAAAACCCTCTCTTACAACCACCATCTATTCTAGCATTAGCTAGAAATGGCTTGATTTTACTCTGCCTTCTCTCAATGCCTTGCACTCGCCTCCACCCCTCTCTAATACCATTCTTGATCCTAGAAGCTTCCCTGTGGATGAATAAATTCATCCTCTCAAGATGCAGCCTTTGGAAGCTTCACCAAAGCCTTTCATCATCACCAGTTCCTAGGCTCAGCC
Organism: Picea glauca; assembly: GCA_000966675.3. Taxonomy (NCBI): domain Eukaryota; kingdom Viridiplantae; phylum Streptophyta; class Pinopsida; order Pinales; family Pinaceae; genus Picea; species Picea glauca. The sequence goes on along the minus strand of JZKD02S2077256.1, from coordinate 273,614 downwards.
TTTGGAGCAAGGTGGATGCGTGGTTGAGGAAGAAATTCCCCCCAGTTGGCTGAGAGATTAAATAGTTGGAACACAACCCCTTGAATGGACATGGAAGAAATTCCACCAACAACTTTTGATGGAGACACAACTCCTCATGAGGATACAGATGGGAAAATTGAGCTACCTCTACTCAATCCACACCGTTTCTTGGATGACCACCTTCATATGATATTTGATATGCGACAAAACTTGGAGGACCAAATTCAAAATCAGAGAATCCTTGGCTGATGCATGGACCTCCTATTCAACTCCATGTTGGGTGAATTGGATAAAACTTGTTATCCAACCTCCAGACAAAGTTTCATGTTCACCTACAACACTGATGGACTCCCTGGTTCTCCAAACCTCTAGCTTCTCTCTCTTTTTTCATATCAGGAACCAACTTCAAATATTTTTAGTTTTGTTAAATTATCTAGTGTATGTCAATAGCCATGTTATGTTTTCTGGTGTGAGACACATTTTCTGGTGCATGATACTAGCCACGTCATATTTCTGGAGCATAACACTTGTCATGTTGTATTTTATAATTCCAGTTATGTTTTATAAGTTTTTCTATGAGCCTCATGTTCTAGTTTCCCTGATGTGGCGAAACATGTGGAAAACTATGAAAATTGTATTGATTTGATGCTTTTAAGGTAATATATTTTCTTTTATTTACAAAAAAATGGGATAAAAAACACCAGGGTAAATATTTTCAATGAGGACAAGTGTAAACCTACTTCCAAATATGTGGGAGGTGAGGGAACAAACTAGCATAAAGTTAGGCCAAGACTCCCTAGGGTTAGGTATGAGGCTAACTTGAAAATAAATACCTAGGAAATATATTATCTTCTACCTGGTAACACAACAGGAGAGAAAAGTATAGAGGATGCAGTGCTCTATTGAGTACTTGTGCAGGAATTGAACTTCATGGTTCTAATAAAGAGTCAAGTTATGGGATTTTACCTGGAGAAGGTTATTGAAATTTCATGTTCCTACGAAATAAATAATTAGGCTCAGGGGTGATAGGAGAAAGTAAGTTTTGGCTGCTCTGGTCTATGGTTGGGAGGAATTGGTTTCGCTCCTCAGTTTGTTCCTAGTATGTTTCTTCTTAACTCAGATATATATCTCTATCTACCTTTTATTTATGGTTCTAATGGTGAAAAATAGTTACAGTAGTATATAATTGAAAAGTTTAGATTCTGGATTAAGTAGAGAAACAATTTGAGTAAATAGTAGTTGAAGAGAGTCTATTTATTATTATTTTAAAGAAAAATACAGTCAAAAAAATATTACAGAAAATGAGCAAGCAAATTCTTATTTCCTGTTTCAAATAGTAAAAGTTTATTTATGATTTTGAACACAATGAATAAAAATAAATGGAAAAATATCTTCTTTGAAATAGAAGCATCATAGTTCTAAATGTTCAGTTTATATATCAAAACTTATAGAAAATATTGTTTTTTTTTTATCGGTTAGAAATATTTCAAATGCAGAAAAAGAAGTTCAGTTACATTTATACTCTTGGGTAAAATAGTAACCCCCTTTATCAAGTAGTCACGGATTTTACTTAGATATTGTGAAGAAAAAACAATTATTCTTTTTATGCTTTAAACAATACCAGAGTCATAGTTGTATCAACAATATCTAAACTTTATTTATATAAGATAATATCCTTGGAATATGTATTGTTGTAGTAAATGCTTTTACTGAATATCAGATAAAATTTATTTTCTTTGCAATGTGAAAGAAAGAAATTATAAACCATGTACATATATTACATAGCGAAAAAACCCTAACTAGAATGTTATTTCGATAATGGACTCACTATATTTTCAGTTATAATTAAAGGACAAGACTTTACTTTTGCCTTTAATAAAAAAAATATTTAGAATCAGAATATATATACATAATACTGATGAAAACCCTATAGAAAATCATAACTTTGGTAAGTAAATGAGTGAGCTATATATCAAACAGAATCATGGTAAAAATTAGGTCATCAACCTCATTAAGGAAGAGATGATGAGTTTCATAAAGAAAGTTATTATATATATATATATATATATATATATATATATATATATATATATATATATATATATATATATATATACAACATACCCAACCTTAGATTGTTTGGCTATGCCACACAAAGAATCTTGCGGAACTGTATACCAAATAAAACATACAAATATTCTACAGATACACATATTCATGTGGAAATAACACTAAACATATACATGCAGCATACACAGGAAAAACCCATAAACATAAACATGTGTATAAATACACAGCATGTAAATTAACACATGATTGATACTTATATATTATAGAAGACCAACAACTGTGTGCATACCTTCCACGATCCTCCCATCCTTAGACCTCATTGCTAACAACTCTCAGCAATGGGTCATCCCTGAGCTAGGACTAAACTCCACTTAAGTAAAGGGATTTCTAACTAGGTAGAGGAAACATAGACAAAAGGAAGGATTTCATCATAGGTTCCAACTTAAACTAACATCCTATATCCTCTCATTCCCCACATTCCTATCCCACCCCATGAAGTGTTCCCCTTCTCTGCTCAACAGTCCTTTGGCTGCCCCACTTCCCTTCCAGGGATTCAACAACATGTTGAACAGGAAATCTCAGAGAACTGTAACTGTAGTTTGGCTCCCTTGGGAAATCAATTCCCAACAATTCTCTCACCTGGAAATATTTTTTCATGGGCTTGAAAACTTGCCTCTTCAATCCATGGGCCTGACAACCCACCTCTTCAATCCATCTCCTAAGTCAACCACATACAGTATCAGGTGAATACAAAAAAAAAATCGGGTATGGAGCAGGTAATGGCAACAACCACATTCAGGAAAGGTATAGGTAAATACAATAGTATCCCACGGGAAATATACAAATGCGCTACTAGTGTCAGGAAGGTCATGGTGCATTGGTCATAAAAAGAAGGGTATGGTTCACTGTTGATAACAAGAAACGTATAGAGGTATGGATGAAGGAGTGTGTGTAGGATCGAGAGGTAAGATTGTTGGAGTGAATGGTTGTGTGAGTGTGTGAAAGGGAAGAATGGTTGAGTTCCCCCAAATGGACTAATTTCCCCAACACTTATTTCCATGCACCCTTGATGACAAATGGCTCTCAAGTACCTTGATTCTCTCCACTTGTAATTCATTCTCTTTCCCATAAGAACTTAGGATAAAATAATTATCCTCACCATATTATTTAGGAATAATATTATAATATTCCTTTGGTAATAAGCCCTCTATCTTATCCCCCTTTATAGGCTCTTAGCCTCTCCCATAAGAACTTAGGATAAAATAATTATCCTCACCATATTCTTTAGGAATAATATTATAATATTCCTTTGGTAATAAGCCCTCTATCTTATCCCCCTTTAGAGGCTCTTAGCCCCTCCCTTCCCATTGGATTTTAGTCCCCAATACACTTTTATCGTAGTTATTCTACATGAATCGATGTATTATCTTAATGATATGAGTGTTTGCATATACAAAAATAGGCTCACTAGCCTTTAGCATCTAGGATCTCCAACCTAATCATCACATAATCCTTCTATTATAATAACCTGACTCACCATCCTATAAAACATATTCGCATTTACAAATGGGGCTCGATATTGGGGTGTTACATACCCCTCCCCTTATTTTTTCACTTTCCTCAGTGCAATATATATACACATTTATCACCAAAACTTTCAAAAATGTTCAAAAAGGTGTGGTTATTCTGCTCACATAACATCCTCATGCTCCATTGGACCTTTACTATATCTATGACTCGATTCTGAAGCTTCTTGATCTTTCGATCTAGTATGCACACTAGATGCACGTGAAAGTGCCTTCTTGCTCCACCTGAATCACATTCCAATCAATAACATGATTAGCATTAGGTATATACTTTTTGAGCAATGATACATGGAATACGTTATAAATAGACATTGATGCAAGTAATTTCAGCATATAAGCTACAACCCCAATCCTCTCTAAGATTTCAAATGGCCCACAATAATGAGCTGCCAACTTTGAACAATTTCCCAACTTCAGGGAACTTTTGTTGGCCTTCACTTTCAAGAATACATGGTCACCCACTTTAAATTCCCTATGAATTCTTCCCTTATCAGCATATATTTTCTCCTTTCATGAGAATCCTTTAAATTCTTCTTTATTTTCAACATCTTCTCTTCCATTTCCCTGAGTAATTCTAGCCTAACCACTTCTCTATTTGTTGGGTTTTCCCAAACTATAGGTGTGTTTCACCTTCTACCATAAAGTGCCACAAATGGGCTCATCTTTAGATATTATTGGTACCCATTTTTATAAGAAAACTCTACTAAGTGTATGTAGTCTTCCCATTTTGATGTTTTATTCATCACATATATCCTCAACATATCCTCAATCACTTAATTCACCCTCTTTGTTTTTCCATCAGATTTTGGATGATAAGCTGAGCTAAAATTCAAATTTATTCCAAATCCTTTCTAGAAATTTGATGTAAACTTTGGATCTCTGTCAAACACAATTGTCTTGGGTATATCATGCATTCAAGCAATTTATTTCATATAAATATCAGCAACGTTGCTTTCCTTGTGAGTGAGCTTCACTGGAATAAAATGGGAAGCTTTAGTAAGCTTGCCCACCACTACCATGATAGAATCATGTTTCTTGCTTGTTCTGGGAAATTTGGTGATGAAATTCGTTGTTACAACTTCCCATTTCCACTCAGGTATGGGTAATGGATGCAGCAACCCATCTGGGTGTCTATGCTCATCCTTGACCTTTTGACACTCCAAACATTTGGCAATGTACCCAACAACTTCTTTCTTCATGCCTGGTCAATAATATTGGCTCTTGACAGCTGCAATAGTTTTTTGATACCCTGGGTGTCCAACATAAGGTACATTATGCATCTCTATGAATATCATATTTTTCAATTCTTGGGAATTTGGTACATATATTATGCCTCTCTACATGAGAATTTCATCATTTCCCATCTTGTAGTCTTCAATTTTCTGTTGCAAAATATCTTGTTGTAATTTTGTTATTTTTTTTATGTATTGCAAATATGATTTTGCAGCCTCCAGGATTTTGTCCTTTAAATATGATTAGTACATTCTAATGGTTGTAGTATGCAACTCATGCACTCTTATGCTAAGTGTTTAACTACCTTGTTCTCCTTCCCTTTGATATGTTTTATATCAAATTCATATTCACTGAGAAATTCTAACCACCTTCTTTGTTTGGCACTTAGAGTTGGTTGTTCAAATAAATATTTCAGACCATTATGGTCTATCCTCACCTCGAACCTTTTCCCCATGAGGTAGTGCCTCCACTTCTTCAAGGCATGAACTATGGCTTCCAACTCCAAAACATGAGTGACATAATTCATTTCATGCTCCTTCAACTTCCTTGATTCATAACAGAAAACATACCCATTTTGACTAAGGACTCCACCAAGTCCTTCTTTACATGCATATGTGCATACAATGAAGTCTTCATTCGAATCAACAATCCTTAGTATTGGAGCACTGGTTAATAAAGATGTCCACTGAAACTTCACTCCCCTTTTTTCCAAGAAAGTGGTCGAATGTGCAATATTTGAGAATCCCTCAATAAATATTCTATAGTAGCCTACAAGTCCCATGAATGATTTGACTTCTTTCAAGTTCTTTGGTGTTGACCATCCTCTAATGGACTCAATCTTTTAAGGATCCATTGCTATCCCTTCCTCTAATATGATATGCCCCAAATAGTGAATTTGTTTTTGATAAAATTATCACTTGCTCAATTTGGCATACCATTAATGCTCCCTTAATACTTATAATACCATCTTCAAGTGTTGTTCATGCTCTTCCTCCAACTTAGAATATATAAGAATGTCATCTAAAATGACAATGGAAAACTTATCTAAGTATTCTCTAAAAATACCATTCATTAAACACATGAAGACAACTGGTGCATTTGATAACCCAAATGGCACCACTCTAAACTCATAACGACCATACATGGTTATGAAAGAAATCTTGTTGATGTCTTCCTCTTTAATTCTTACCTGGTGATAACCAGACCTGAGATCAATCTTGGAGAATATTTTTGCATTCTTCAATTGATAAAAGAGGTCATCGATCCTTGGCAAAGGATACTTATTCTTTACAGTTACCTTTTTCAACTTCTTGAAGTCCTTGCAAAGTCTCAGCATTCCATCCTTATTCTTCACAAACAATAATGGAGCATTCCAAGGTGACACACTTGTGCATATATTCCCCTTCTTTAGAAGCTCTTCAAGTTGCATTTTCAAATCCTTTAATTCTGGTGTACTCATCCTGTAAGGGGTCTTGGATACTAGAGGTTATCCAAGCATCATATTGATGGAGAAATCAATATCTCTTTTAGGAGGTAATCCTGGTATTTATTTAAGTATATCCTCAAACTCTTTTAGGACTGCATAATCTTCAATATTTGACACCCTATGTTTAAGTGTCTCCTCCATATGAGCTGAAAATATTTGACACCATTTTCTATAACATTTCTTCAACTGCAATGATGGAATTTATCTGATAGTTACTACTTTGGGAATTCTTTGTACTATCATTAGGTTCCCTTTCTCATCCCATCAAGTAAATGATTTATTATAACGGTCTAGGATAACAGGGTGTTGGTACAACCAATCCTACCAATTAGACATTCATAGGAACCTAAAGGAAATATGTTCAAACCCTATTGTTCAGTCCATTCATGTCCATTGTACATGACTTAACCATCTCATTAACTTTTCTTTTGGATCTGGTAGCCAGTTGCACCAACCAATATTTTCCATGCTTTCTTCTTGGAAAATGAAATCTTTCCACCATATTAGGATCTATATAACTATGATTAGCTCCTAAATCATTTAAAATAGAAATGGTTTGGTTGTTTATCTTACCTTCCACTTCAATCATATGTGACTAAAACTCTACTTGCTTCTTGTCCAGGGTTGCATAGATCCTAGGTACACTTCTTCCCATGTCGTCCACTATTTCAGCCTACTGTAGATTGTGAAAAATTCTCACTTTTTCACCTATGTGAGGACAATATCTATACTTATGATCTCCCTTACAACCCCAACACTGAATGGGTGGCTGCCTTAGACTTTTCCCCCTGTCCCAATCATTTTGGGTTCTCTAGAACTCAGTTTTCCCTGAGGACTATTTTTAAAAAATGGTGTCTTAGTCCCCTTCTTCCTATGTTCCATGTTGTATTTGTTCTTGTATTCCCAATCCTTTTGGAATTTTTTCTTTCCTTTATGTTGATCATATAACCATTTATCTCACCTTATGGTCTCCTCCAGTGTTTTGGGATCATCATATTGTATCTTGTCACTGATGAATGATGGAAAACCACTCAAATACCTCTGAATCTTAACTATCTCATCCTTGATGAAAAAGACATACTTTATCAATTCCAAAAACCTTCTTTCATATTCATCTATGGTCATACTCCCTAGCTTGAGTTCAAATAAATCCTTCATTTTCTTGTCATAGTATCTCTTAGTCAAGTATTTCTTTTGAAAATACTTCTTGAATTACTTTCAAGTAACATTTTTCTCTGTAATGTGTTGCACCTACACAAATTGGTCCCACCACATAGATTCCTTTCCCTTGAGCTGGTAGATCGATATTCTTCCCTATGTGTGTACACTGTAAAGAGTAATTATGTAATTGAAAATAATTTATCATGCCCAACAGCCATGTCTCTACATCTCCATCCTTATTGTGCTCACCATCAAATGTAGGAGGTTTGATTTTTTTCATTTCTCCTTGTAGCTCATTCACCCCAGTCCTCTTCTTATGCTTCTTGACAGGGGATGGACTTGAGATACTATGTGCTTTCATTGTGTAATGTATTGGGCAGTGTTTGTGATGTATTCCAACACTTCTTGTTCTTCCACTCTCTTCACGAGACCTGTGACTTCTTGATTTTCTTAAGTCATTATCCTTATCAATATTCTTTTATATTATGTCCAATCTTTGCATTAACTTTATATTGAATTCCTCCTACTGCTCCTTGGATTTTATAAGCCTTTCATTATAATCTTTATAACTTTGGACATCCTTTTGCAAATTTTTAATTGTCTCTACCGAGTTCATGCTTTATTCATTTCCTTCTCCATGTCCATTTGAGTTTGTACCTTCATTACCCATATGGACATCCATCCCTCTAATATCATCTTGTTGGTTGTAACCCCCTATGTATATTCCATGTTACTGCACTTTGTGTTGATCTGGCTCTGATCTAGTTGTTGTTAACTATGCAAAATGTGAGCCAACATAACATTATCAAGCTAATGTATTCATCAATTGCATGAAATTATGAACAATTCTGGTTCATAATGCATCAGAATTTTTTCTTCTAATTTTTCCTGAAAATTGCCTACCCAAGTCAATTTTTTGAGTGAGTATTTATATTCTATTGTTCAATACCTTTCCAATGCATGCTTCCATGCTCAATTCTAAGTCTTGAGCAGGAAGTTATGGATATTTCAAAATTGACCTTCTCAGGAGGTAATCCCTGTACAAATGTTATTCTTCTTAAGAGTTAAACTAGCTCTTGGATCTTGTGCTAAATCCTCTCAAAATGTACACTAGCACTCTTTACTCCTTTAGGTGTAGGTCCGTACAAATTGAAACTTTTCAGATTCCTTCTTTTAGCCCCCTTTCTACCTTAAAGATAATAAAATTTTGGGTTCTAGCCCTTGTTCTTCGACGGAAAACTCATATGACTGCGGGTTAGGACCCGGTTCTTAGACATAGGGTGTTATTCGGAGCTCCAGGACTTTGGAGCTTCGAAACTTCAGGCTTCATAGGTTTCCTCTTCAACACATCCAACTTTTCTCAAATCCAGAATTGTTGAACTCTTGAATGGTACTTCTTCGAAGCTTCAGGGCTTCGGTGCTTCGGAGCTTTAGGATTCATAGGTTTTGCCTACACCACAAAACATTCCTTTTGAATGCCGAAGTGGAAAACTCCCCGAACAATGCTTCTTTGGATTTTTGATACTTCCATGCTCCAGTGCTTCGGGCTTCAGAAGATTTTTCAACACAACCCAACATTTCCTCCAAACGCTGAATTTTCATACTTCTGAGGTCTCATTAGAAACTACGTGCTAGGGGGTGCTACATGTAAAAAATATGGAGATGACACATGGACCAATCGACGGGTGACACCTTTCCAGTTCCAATTCTCACAAAATATCTATGAAAAGCATGAGCCAGGATGACATGTGGCACACATAATATGGGTCCATGTCACCCTAGGTGATGTCAGCATGCCACATCCCTTCGATGCTCCTAGACTTAGGGAGTCTAAGATTCGGAGGATCTCAAACCAAAATAGTTCAAAACTCATGAACGTTGAACTGGTGAACTCCCAAATCATCACTCTCCAGATATTTACTACTTCAGTGCTTCGGAGCTTTGGGCTTTAGAGAACTTCTCAGCATAACACAAAAAATATCTTGAATGTCAAACTTTCGAACTCCTGAACAACTACTTCTTGAAGCTTTGGGACTCCAGAGATTCAGAACTTCAGACTTCGAAGGTTTCTTATGCAACACAATTCAAAAATCCTGAACGCCAAGTTTCCAAACTCCCAAACAGGTGCTCCTCAGAGCTTCGGGACTTTTGTGCTCCAGGACTTCAAAACTACGGGATTTGGAGAAATTCCCAAACATAACACTATAAAACTCTCGAATGTTGAACTTATGAATACTCGCTAATATACGGACACATGTCCCAAAACAATAACTATCCATATTGACTTCGGACTTCAAGACTTTGGGGAAATCTCCACTCCACACAACCACAACCAAATTCTCTCGGAGTGTCGAATTTTTGAACCACTCGGGGATCCAACGACCTGCCTTCTTCGGATGATATATGGTGTATATTCACTCCGAGACTTCAGATCTTTGGGTATTTTTCATCCTTTTCAAAAAGGAATTAAATGTTTTTGAAGAAGTGAAGTCTGAAGGAGTTGAGGGGTTAACCGCTTCACTCCTTTTCCATATTTGAAGGTTGTGAAGGATTGAGACCTTTCCCGAATAGATCTCATCCATTCTCCTTCTCTCAAGGAGATTTCTCTTCTTTTGGGGACTAAAATAAGCTGCATGTGCACTCCTTGAGCTACGAATTCGAACATTTCCAGGTCGGAATTTGCTTGAACAGATGTTAAATTAGGAACATTTTACCACTTTGGCCAATTTCCTCCAATTTACCATGAATTTAACAACAGAAAGTGGGGCTTTTTTTCCAATTTCACACAAGTGACTCAATCAACTTGCTCGGCCTATCCAAGCTCAATGTTGGAAATTGATACCTTATTGTAACATACCCAACCTTACACTACTGGGCTATGCCACACAAAAAACTTGCGGAACTATATACCAAATAAAACATACAAATATTCTACAAATACATAGATTCATGCAGAAATAATAGTAAACATACACATGCAGCATACACACGAAAAATCCATAAAGATAAACACATGTATAAATACATAGCATTTAAATTAACACATGATTGATACTTATCTTTGATAGAAGAACACCAATTGCGTGCAAACTTTAAATGTTCCTCTGAGCCTTATACCACGCTTCTCAAAACTCTCAGTAGTGGATCACCCATGAGCTAGGACTAAACTCCACCTGGGTAAAGGGATTTATAACTAGGTAGAGGAAACATGGACAATAGGAATTATTTCTTCCCAGGTTCGAACTCAAACTAATAGCCTACAACCTCTCATTCCCCACATGTTTGTCCCACCATAGGAAGTGTGCCCCTTCTTTGCTCAATAGTCCTTCAGCTGCCCCACTTCCCTTCCAGGGCTTCAGCAATAGGTTGGACAGGAAGTCTTTGATCACTGTAGTTGTAGTTGGGCTCCCTCGGGAAATAAATTCCCAACAATTCTCTCACCTTGAGAGATTTTCTCACGGTCCTGACAACCCACCTCTTCATTCCATCTCCTAAGTAAACGAGGTACCGAATCGGGTGAATATAGAAACAAAATTCAGGTATGGAGAAGGTGATGGTAGCAACCATGTTCAAACAATGTACAAGTAAATACAATAGCATACTATGGGAAAGATACGTATGCATTTCTAGTGGTACGAAGGTATTGGTGCGCTTCTCATAACAAGAAGGGTATAGTTCACTATTGATAATAGGAAAAGTACAAGGGTATGGTTGAAGGAGTACATGCAGGCTCGAGAGGTAAGACTGTTAGAGTGAATTCAGACATGCACCAACAATATACTTTAATATATATGCCTCAAAACCATTCTACAACAAGCCCTAAACTTCCAAGAGGGAATCCAACATATTTAAAAGGAAAACCCTCAACCAAATTCATATATTCAACACTACACATATGAAAACCATACCTTTTTCTACTTGTATTTGTCGATCTATTACAGATCTCTTTCTGTAGCCATGATTCTGTTGACACGGTTTTGTTTCTGTGATTCTACTACCGTGATTCTGCTGCCACAGTTTTGTTGTTGTGATTCTATTGCCGCGATTTTGCTAGCGTGATTTTGTTGCCGTGATTCTGTAGCCATGATTTTTCTATCGCAATGTTTCTACCATGAATATTTTTTCATGGTTTTGCTTCCACAAATTTGATTTAAATGTGTTGAGCATGCACATAATAGATCTATCTAGCAAATTCCATACATAATTTGCAGAGAAAATATGAGAAAAGAGAACCAGGAGAGAAAGAATGGAAGAATTCTCATCAACCAAATGAATGAATGATAATTTACACATGATATACTCTATATAACTCAACTCATGCACACTGGAGGAGAAACCAATGCGCCATAGTGGTGGTCTAGAGTGATCTGGACACACACCAATGTAAATGTGTTGACCTGCACAAAATAGATCTAGCTAAACAATGATACACACATTTGCAGAGAGAATTGAAAAAGAAAAAGAAGGAGATAGAATGGAAGAATTCTCATTAACCGTATTCCACACTCAAAAAGTGAATAATTTACAATATATATAGGATAAATGAGTAAATAATGAGCCATAGTGGTGGTCTAGATTGATCTGGACACACACCAGCAGTTACAAGAGTAAACTGTCACCTAGTCTAGTCTCTCAGGCAGTTACGGGAGTGAACTGCCACCTAGTTGAGTTAACTAGTCAACTAGTCTTCAGTTAACTGACTGAACAAAGAGTAGTGAGTTGGTGATAATCCCAATGTTGCATGGTGACAAAACCAATGCAACATCTGAACTCAACTCAACTAGTCAAACTGAAGTGTCAACTGAAAGAGAATATTCTCCAGGTGGAATATTCTCCACTAAAATATAGGAGACTGGATAATGACTAATTATGACTACTAAACAAGGAATAACCTTAGGAAAAATAAATCCTAGGTGTGTGTGAAGTAACTCCAACAACCAGCAGTTACAGGAGTAAACTGCCACCTAGTCTAGTCTCTCAGGTAGTTATGGGAGTGAACTGCCACCTAGTCTCAATTAACTATTCTCTCAGTCTTCAGTTAAATAATTGAAACAGAGTGAAGTGAGGAGGAGATCGGGTAATAATGAGTAATGTGCTAGTCTAGTGAGGATCCCAAGGACAATGTGCATTAGTTAGTGGTGATCCTAATGTTGCATGGTGATAATCCCAATGTGGCATCTAGACTCCACTCAAATGATCAAACTAATGTGTGAACTGAAGAGAATATTATAATAGAGGAATATCCTGCTTAAACTATATGAGACTCAATAATGACTAATAATCATAGGAAAAACCTTGGGAAAAAAAATCATAGTTGTGTGTGAAGTATCTCCAACACCCCCTGAACATCATTATGGTGAAAATAAAGAATGGGTCCCAACAATGAGGCCATGTTAGGTAGACAAATACAAAAGATACACTGAAATAAATGAGGAAAGAGGGAAAACCTCATGGGAACGCCCCCCCCCCCCAAAGTGAAATGTATGTAAAAAGAAGAATTGGTAGTTGCTAGGAAACTATGTCCTTCACTCCAAGACGATTGCATAGAGAATGGAACTTTTTCTCAATGAAGGTATTGGTGAAGATGTTTGCATTATGTTATGTTGAAGGAAAAAATTGTAGGTTGATGATCCCCTCATGTACTAGGTCCTAGATGTACTACATGTGGATCTCAATGTGCTTCATCAGGTGCCTCTGAACTGGATCTCTGTAGAACCTCAGAGTGCTATGGTTGTCACACCAAATGACAATCGATCTATGAAACTAAATTCCCAACTCAATGAGAAAATGTTGTAGCCACATAGCCTGAATGGTTATGTTAACTACCCCTATGTACTCTGCCTCTGCTGAAGATAGAGAAATATCATTCTTCTTCTTGCATGACTAACAAAGAGGCACAAAACTAATATTGAGTGAGTAACCGTATGTGGCCTTGCTATCAATCCTATCACCAGCCCAATCAGAATTAGTGAAACTGATTAGGTACAATGTAGAGTCTACTACATAGTGAATCCCAAAGGTGATGATGCCATGTATGTATCGAAGATTACACTTTGCATCCTTCCAATGTACCTCATGTGACTCTTGCATGAACCTGGAGATTTATCCAACTACATAGGAGAAGTATGGGCTGGAGTGTGTGAGATACAGGAAGCTCCCCACTATTTGTCTATATAGTGTGTTTTCAACCAATGGAGTGTCCCTGCCATCCTCAAGTTTGAATCCAGATATGAAAGGAGTCGGGGTAGACTTGCAGTATGTCATGTGAAATATCTCAAAGATATCTCATGCATACTTGACCTGAGACAATTTGATTCTTGATGCATCCCTATTGATCTCGAGTCCAAGGAATAAATGTAGTGGACCCATGTTCATCATCAAGAACCTGTCGTGCAAAATCCTTTTGACTGCACCAATAGTTGAATTCAAGAAACCGATGATGAAAAAATCATCAACATACAAAACTAGGACTAGAAGTGAATTAGTCGTCCTGAGCATGTAAACATTCGGGTATGACTTAAAACATAAAAATTTCTATGACAACAGGTAGGATTCCATCTTTGCATACCATTCCCTCGGAGCTTGCTTGAGTCCATAAAGAGACTTCTTCAATCGACAGACCAAAGATGAATCCTGCATAAATCTCTAGGGATACTCCATACAAATCTCCTCAGAGAGATATTAGTGAAGAAATGCATTCTTCATGTCCATTTGATGGACTTCCCATCCCTTGGTTGTCGCAATGTAATGTTCCAAACGTATGGAATCCATCTTCGCTACTGGAGCAAAGGTCTAATCATAGTCAATGTCATGCACCTACTGAAAGCCTTTAGCAACTAGCCTAGATTTGTATATGCTAATCTATCCATCTATTGCGCTATAGGTCCTATAGACCCATCTTCACTTGACAATTTTCCTTCCTCAAGGAAGGGGAACCAGCTCCCAAGTCTGGTTCTCGAGGAGGGAGTTGTACTCATGCATGGCGGATTCCCAAAAGGGATTTCCAGTAGCCTCTCCATAGGATTGTGGATTTGAAGACTGAACCAAGAAAATATGTCTAGGTGGCATTTGTTCAATGGAGGTGAGTTCAAGAGGAGCCTCCTTGAAATCATATCGAGCCCTCCTAGTATTAGTTGGATCCCCAAAAAGATCCCATCCATCATGAAGAGTAGTCTTTGTCGACTTTGGCCTTGGCTCTGAATCTGCATATGCATCTGCATGCATTGAATCTGCATCTGACTGTACTAAATCTATATCTGGATCATATGAATCCTATGAATCATAACTCTCATCTAAAGAAGAGTCGACATGTGCATTATCATTATCTCTAAGAGGTGGAAGAACAAAAGTGTTTGCATGAGGCTGTTGAGGTACATGCGAGACACTTTCCTCGAATTGGACACTTTGATCAATGATGAGTTGGTCTGAGCAAAGATCAATGAGTTGGTATCCCTTCACATCGTTGGGGTATCCAACAAAGATACACTTTGTTCTATGTGGATCAAGTGTCTTCCTCTTCTCATAGGGAATCATGGCCCATGCATGAAAATACAGAAGTGGGTCACTTCTAATTTGAGGTTGCTCCAAGCCTCGTAGGGGTTCTTACCCTTGACATATCTATGGGGAGATATGTTTTGGATGTAGGTTGAAAACTTAACTTTTCCATCCCATAATATCTGTGGAAGTGACTTTTCATGTAGCATGAAATATGCCATCTCTTTTAGAGATCTATTTTTCTTCTCAGCAACTCCATTTTGTTGCCGAGTATAGGGAACCATGTGCTGCAACTGAATCCCAACCTCATGACAAATATTTTGTATCTCATGGTTGACATACTCTCCCTCGTTATCTGTTCAGAGGATTTTTATTTTCTTTCTTGGTTGTGTCTCAACAAGGGCTTTGAAATATTTGAGGTGTTGAAAGACCTCTGATTTTTTCTTGAGAAAGAAAGTCCACATGAATCATGAGAAATCATCAACAAAAATGAGCACGTACCTTGCTTTACTAATTGATGGATTTGGAAAAGGTCCTATGAGGTCACTATGGATCATATCTAAATGAAAGGAATCATTTTAGTCATTCATTTGTCGAATTTCACTTGAGAGTATTTTCCAAGAACACATCCCTCAAAAATTCTTTTGGAGAAGTGGATGTTAGGTATACCATCAACCATTCCCTACTTTCTAATTTGTTACATATATCTGAAATTTAAATTCCCAAATTGTTTGTTCCATATCCTATTGCTTTCATTAGCATGGGTAAGACGTAATGCAAAATCTGGTTCAATAAATTTAGAAAATGTGTAGAGTCTAGATTGACGATTTACCTCACCTGTATTAACCCTGGAATTGGTTTTCATGTCATAGATATCCACTTCATTGGCTGGGAATATGAATCTCTTTCTGGTGCCATAGTTTTTCATCTGATACATGGAGAGAAGATCGAAGGAAAGTTTGGGAACTTGTATCACATTATCAAAGATTTCATTTTTGAGTGTTGGCATAGGGGCATACCCAGGGTTCAACACTTACAACAGTGCACCAACCAAACCCTAACTACCGGCCCTTTTGGTAACACCTACGAAGCAGATGAAGTCTCACCTGAGGTAGAGACAGGGGTGGTTGCAGGACTCAGATGTCTGCAACCTTAGTTGGGACATAGATCTGTGATTGTAACTCCTTAACAGAGAACTTAGTAGTTATAGTTCATTAATATTCAGTCTTAGTTTACAGCGCAGCTAAACCCTAATAATATATTAGCACAATATTCATGTAGATCCAATAGATTCAAGCACTAAGCATACCAACATAGATTAGATCTAGCATTCATTCAAATTATTCAGCACTAAGCTACCATATTAGATTCTTCTAAGCATATATCAGTGCACTATGCATTTAACCACATAAACAAGAGAACAACCATAAAGCACAAAGAAACCACAACACAAGATATACGTGGTTCACCCCGACCCTAGGGCTACGTCCACCAACTCTTCTTCTTTATTTATTTCTGTCAATATTCTACATGCACAGAGCCAAGATATATTACTCCGTAGAGGATAGGATATCTTCACGCACTCTGCTAGATCCTCCTTCCCTGAGTTACACCACAAAGCCTCTTTGCAGTCTCTTACAATCACTTGCACTTATCCTTGCAAATATCACACAGTATGCACAAAGAATTTACAATCATCACTTGCACTTAGAATAGCACCAAAAACCTCCTCTCTGACCCTCTCTTACATTGCCTAGACTTCTATTTATACTTTACAAAGAGTGCATGAACATGGGTAAACCCATGGGCCAACATCTCGATACCCGTTACATAAGCCCAAAACCCAAAATCCCTAAAAAGGAGCCGAGATCCCGTGATCTCCGCTTCAACTTGCGCTCTACCTTCGACATCATGTCAAAGTCCCAAAAATAGGTCAAACATGAACAAGGATCCTTAAAACTTGGTCAAGGTCCAACAGGCCCCCAACACTCACCTGTGACTCGTCCCGCGTCACTCTGGTCTAGGTAGCTCTACTTCAAAATCCTCTAGCTTGGATCGAGCTTCTTCGACATTTTTTTGCGCCATAGCCTCCTACTCAGTGAACTCTTGGATAACTACTTCATTGATAGGTCCCTATAAGCATTGTTCAGCTGTAGTGACAACTTGCTCTATTTCTTCTCCTCGGCCTTCAATCTCTACGAATAGTTGGCAAGCCTCATCCTGTGTTGGTTGGAGCCTTTGAGTCACTTCCATGAATTTTCTCTGAATGGTGTGGACCTTCTGTTGAGTAGTTTGTTGTTCTTGGGATCGCTTCATCCTCTCAACAGTTGACAGGGGATTCAACTACGCCTGTACTATTTTTTCTTGCTTCTTTGCCTCTTGGAGCTATGACTCTGGTGCCTTTATTTCAGGATCCTAAGTGATTCGCTCATAAGTCTAGGCACTTCTATCACTTAGCTTTTTACATTCCATGGTGAGGGCCTTGATCCTCTCAACTGCGCTTCGAGTAGTTGCTTCTCTTTGATCCTGCACATCCTGTGGAGTGTTGGGCACTGTTCAAAGCTCTAAGTCTGTTATTCTTTGTTGAAGTTGTTGGATAGATTCTGTGAGTTGCACTACTTGATTCTCCACTCGGTCTTATGCCTTTATCTCTAAGCCCATCACAGAGTGAAGTGCTCTATCGACTACTTCTTTGACTCCAAGCTACTCTACGAGAAACAACTCTTTTTCTTGCTTGATGTGCACCCTCTCTTATTCAAACTTGGATTGAAGGTCATCCTTCTCCTTTTTTTGACCTAAAGTTGCTCTACCATTTCTTCTTGGGGATATTTCAGGACCATTGTGGCCTATCCTTTCTCAACTTGTGCTCGACGAAGGTGAGCTTCGGTCACATCAGCTAGTCTGCAGAGTTGGGCAAGCTCATCTCCCAACTCTAGTTCTTCTGATATTGGGGGCGCAGTGGATACTACATGGCTGGATTGAATAGCCTGTTGTACCCCTCTGAGTTCAACCTCGATATCGTCATACATATCCTCATGATTGGCTTCATGTTTCTACAAGATGTCCTACAAGGCATCTACTATAGCTGCGATGATGAAGTCGAAGTCATCTACAGTGAACACAGTTTGCATCTTAGTCAAGGTGGCTCTGGATTTCTTTAGGGAAGTGGATTTCATGGGGGAAACCTTCCTTTTCTTCAAGGGATCAACCTCATCAACAGGATCCCTAGGTTATGTTACTTCACCTTGCTTCTGCTAATCTTCTTTTCTATTGGTCTCTTCTTGATCTACTTCATCATCACCCCCTTGTCCAAGTGATACTGAAGCAGTTTCTTCTGATGCACTACTCAAGTTTTGGACCTCTTCAATCTTCTTCCTTCTGCTAGGTCCAGGAGTATCCTTTGCTTCATGAGTGGTCTCAGGGATACCGATTAGCTTAGGGTATGACATTTATGAGGGGTCAGCAGGGATGAAGAGATCTGCAGACCAATCCTTGGTTATCTCTTCGAGGTCCTCCTCTATGATATTTTAGTATGACTGAAGTTCTTCTTTATTCTCATCTGTGCGCACGATGATATAAATGAAGTGTCGATCTGCATGGAACTTCATGTCAGAACCGATGCAGGGTGTTTGGCATCATGCAAGGTATAGCTTTGATAGCCCTCTTCAGTTGGAGATAATATGTATGAAATACCACATTCAACTGCCACTATTTTCCCGTATCACTCGAGTACCAGAGCGTGGTGAACTTTGCAGCAAGTGGCTCAAATGGCTCAATGTCCGAGAAGGTCACACCTTTCGGCATCTCCCAAGCAGTAAATGCGATGAGGATCAGGAGTCATCTAAAGTGGAAATGATAGCCCTGATCCTGAGCTTCACGATAGTCTAATTCCAGTTGTTTGACTAAGTACTTCACCCAGTTCATTTGGAGTCCTTCTACACATTTCCCGGTGAGGTCAACAATGAATCATGTGACCTATGTAGGTCTGTTATTTCTCACGAGATTTCCTGTGATCGGTTGGCATAACAGGTGCACTGTGCCATTCTGGATGGACGCTACCTTTTAGCCTCTCATTCCATTTCCTACATCGCCATATGTGTCTTTGATCTTCTGTGCCAATACACGATCTGTAGCCTTCCCTAGGTAGAAGTCCTACGGGTCGGGTCTCTGCATGCTCAATTCGGTGATCATATCGATAAGTTTCAGATCGAATATGATGCATTGGTCTAGCCATAGGTATCCACCATGGTAACATGAGAGAAGGATCTTAACACACGCATTAACCTCCTAGTTCCTTCCAAAGTGTGGAATATTCATTACATTAAAGAGGGTGGACTGCACGAGGTTCATAGTCCATGGATGGGGGATTAGTTTTGAGTTCTTCCCCTTCATCCTGGCCAAGTATTTGTAAGGAGAAAGAATACCATGGTTATTGCGGTATCTTAGGTTGAAGTCATTGAACTTCAACATTGTGATCTTATCCTGTTGCATTCTAACTGTACATATCCCCTTCAAGAGGTATGCAGTAACCATGGTGTAATCAAAATACCTTGGGACATTTTCACGGCTCACCGCGTCGGCCAGAGGCGAGATGTAGTCAGGTAAGATGGTCGATATTAGCTTTTCATTTTCCAAGTCATCTCGGTTCTTGTTTCTTTTCTCTGTTGTCGGTCGGGATGGTCTGGATCCACGAGAATTCAACGAAGAGGCTTGCACTCCTCTCGTCGAGGAAGCTTGAATACCTATGGTCATCACTTTCTCAGCCATGAGGTCGATCATAACTTCTTCGACGATTTTCTCTGCGGTGCTAATCTCGTCTGACATGAACTCTTAGATCGAATAACTCAAATGGATGAATGAGTTCTCAAAGAAATATAATCGGTGTCAATCTTACTAAACACAATGCGGTAGCAATGAGTTGGCTTGGATACAATTCACAAAAGTGTTTTCGGTGCAACAGTCGGCGCAATAAGTAGACAGTGGTGTAACGGGTCTCTCTAATGGATGAGAGACCTTCATCAATGTGGTTTTGTCTGTTACGCTGTGGTCCCAATGGTCTAATGGTGAGATTTCTAGCCATAAACACTGTTATAACCATTCGAGGTGTCAAGATAATGGTTATAATTCTTTCAATGACTATATTTCTTCACCATGTTGCGTTGTTTTGATATCTCGATGAAGTTCCAGTCTTGCAAACCTTCCTTCTGTGAAGTCCCCTCTGGAACCTTCTGTAACCTTTCTATGTTTTCTCTCTTCTTACTGAGCTTCTTAGCCTTCTTCCCTTTAGTCTTCATCTCGGTTATCCTCTTTCCATTCTGATTCTTATCTCCTTTTGGCATAGTAAATTCGCGTTGTTGAGACTCTTTCATAGGGTCAGAGAGTAGTACGTCTTCTCTATCTAGGGTAGGTGTTCTACTCATCTGTGAGTCTTCTTGTGTTCTTTCAACTTTGATATCCAAGTTTCTGGTTCTAAGTAGCTCCAATCTATTCTCTTGTTCTTCAAGCAAGTGTGTTATCCTCCTACTCATGAAATCTTTTAATTCGTGCTTCTTCTACTCTAATACTTCCTCTTCTTTCCTTCTGGCCTGATCCATTTCAATCCAAGGTTTTCCTAGTAATATAGCAAATGGGGCATTGTTCTCAATAAATTTAACAATCTCAAAATCTTCCTTTGTCGAAGTTCCATGAGCACTCATAGATATCTAGCTGAGTCTTCCACATAGGGTTATCATCTTTCCTCTAAATAATCATATTCCTCCCAATGAAGGAATCATAGCAGGCTTTCCTAAAGTTTCCCAAGTTCTTTCTGTCATGATATTACCTGTGTTTCTTCATATAGAACATAGTCAATGTCGAAGTCTCCTATTCTTTCTTCTATGCATTATTTTTCTTTGAAGATCTCTGATAAGTTGATATTTCTGTGATCATTTAGGGTTTCTTTCATTTGTAGCAATACATTCTCCGATTATTTATGGGGTTCTTCCATGGTCTCAGTTTCTTGACCTTCCTCGGGGTTTTCTTGTCTCATATTCATTCTGTCAAGCTTAGCAATCATTCGAGGGAAATCTAAAACTTCATGATCCATAGCTTTACAACAAAGACAACTAGGTCTTCTACTAGGGCATTCCTTAGCAAGATGTCCCGGTCTCCTGCAACTGTAGCAAAGAGTTAATCCGCTCTTTCTTTGAAATGATCCCCAACCTTTCCTATACTACACACTAGGATCATAGTAGCTAGCCTACAAAAATTTATTTCTAGGATCCTGCATCCATTTGTTAGTCCAGACATTCTTTCTATGCATAGGAATAACATATCTTTCACTATTTTTGTCAGATCTACTCATATCAAACCTTCTTTCATCTAGTTGTGCCCTACTTTTCAAGATAGGACAAAATTTATCAAACATACCTAGATCCATACTTTTCAAACAAAATTTTCCACTTATCTTACCTTTTCAATCAAAACTTTTCATTGTTCTTACCTTCATCAGAGCACAAAGCTTTAAGATCTTACCTCTTTAACCAAAAATTCTTACTTTACTTTTATCATAGCACAAATCTTTAAGGTCTTAAATATTTTCTTCAGATCTAAATTTTCTTCTTAGCATAGAGCTTCACGGGTCAAGTAGAATATTGTGCACTAGGGAAACATATCTACGCACAGAGCTTTCTCTTTTTTGTAGTTCCTAGTAATCACAGTTTCAGCTCCCGGAAACGGAACCATTTGTTGGCACAGGGGCAGACCTAGGGTTCAACGCTTACAACAATGCACCAACAAAACCCTAACTATTGGCCCTTTCGGCAATACCTGCGAAGCAGATGAAGTCTCAGCCGAGGTAGAAGCAAGGGTGGTTGCAGGACTCAGATGTCTGCAACCTTAGCTGGGACACAAGTATGTGATTGTAACACCTTAACAGAGCACTTAGTAGTTATAGTTCATTAATATTCAGTCTTAGTTTACAGTGCAGCTAAACCCTAATAATAGATCAGCGCAGTATTCACATAGATCTAATAGATTCAAGCACTAAGAATACCATCATAGATCATATCTATCATTCATTCACATTATTCATCACTAAGCTACCATATTAGATTATTCTAAGCATATATCATTGAACCAAGCATTTAACCACATAAACAAGAGAACAACCATAAAGAACAAAGCAACCACAACACGAGATATACATGGTTCACCCCCACCCTAGGGCTACATCCGCCAACTCTTCTTCTTTATTTCTTTTTGTCAATCTTCTAAATGCATAGAGCAAAGATATATTACTCCACAGAGGAAAAGAGATTTGTGTGCACTCCATTAGATCCTCCTTCCCTGAGTTATAGCACAAATCCTCTTTACAGTCTCTTACAATCACTTTCACTTAGCCTTGAAAATCTCACATAGTATGCACAAACCATTTAAAATCATCCCTTGCACTTATCATAGCACCAAAAAAATCGTCTCTGACCCTCTCTTACATCACCTAGAATTCAATTTATACTTTACAAAGAGGGTCTAAACATGGGTAAACCCATGGGCCGACATTCCCATACCCGTTACGTAAGCCCAAAACCCAAAAATCCCTAAAAAGGGGTCAAGATCCCACGATCTCTGCTTCGACATTCTCTCTATCTTCGGCAACCTGTCGAGGTCCCAAAAATAGGTCAAACATGACCAAGCATCCTTAAAAATTGATCAAGGGCCAACATTGAGTTCAAGTCTTCATTTGTCGGTGACCTTGACAAGAGAGTTGTCCCCCATCAAAATAAGAGGACCTTTGCATGCATCCAATGAAGAATGGACTTCATTTTTGGAATCCATGTGTTGTGATGGACCTAAATCTATGATCCAAGAATTAGGAGAGGAATTGATGGCAATCAAAGCATGGCTAGAATTTCCTTTCTCGATATTTTGATCTTCTGGATTCTTCTTCTTGGCACCCTCGGGGATACGATATCCAAGGTTGTTTTGCTGGAGTATTTGGGTCATTTGATATATATGTTTCTACATACACGCGGACTCTAGATGGAATCTTTTATGGAAGTAAGTGCATTTCTCCCCTTTTCTTGCCTTTCCACCTTTGGATCCGAAGGCATCGTTGAAGGGTTTTGAGTACCCTTCCTTCATTGGATTTGCATGTGATTTCCTTTTTTCTTTGGCTTTATATTTTTTATATTGATGACCACTACCATCTGGCATAGTAAGTTCATGTGCCTTTGGGCCTTTTATTTTCCCCATATTGATGAGCTTGTTCTTCTCTCATGTCAGAGACTTGATAACGGCCTCAAGAGAGGGCATCCTCTAGATGGCTCCAGAGGCGAGCCTAACTGAATTAAATGTAGATACAAACATTGAGTATTCTGGACCAAGTTTGGAGAGAATGGGAAGAACCATTTGTTTCTCCTCCTTAGATTTATCATCCTCACAATCCTTGATTTGTGACAACAAAACCTTCCATTTTTCCGTTGTCTTCAATCTTAACTACCTGCAAAACTAATATGGTGTGTATTTTCCCTAGTATTCCATTGACTCTGATACCATGTAAATTTGTTGAAACTGCATAGAATAGATCTATATATAAAATGACATACACATTTTTCATAGAAAATATGAGACACGAGAAGCAGGAGAGAAAGAATGGAAGAATTCTCATTAACAAAATGAATGAATGATAATTTACACATTATATACTTTGTATAAATATACTAATGTGCATTGGGGGGGAATCCACTGCACCATAGTGGTGGTGTAGAGATATCTGGACACACACCAGTAGTTACGGGCATAAAATTCCACCTAGTCTAGTCTCTCAGACAATTATGGGAGTGAATTGCCACCTATTCTGAGTTAACTAGTCTCTCAGTCTTCAGTTAATTGACTGAAACAAAGTGAGGTGAGGAGGAGATCAAGGAATCATGAGTAATGCGATAGTCTGGTGATGATCCCAAGGATAATTTTCATTATTTTATGATGATCTCAATATTGCATGGTGACAATCCCAATGTGGCATCTAGAGTCCACTCAACTAATCAAATTGAAGTGTGAACTAAAGAGAATATTATCCTAGAGGAATATTCTCCCTAAACTATAGGAGACTAAATAATGACTAATAAACATAGGGAAAACCTTAGGAAAAATAAATCCTAGGTGTGTGTGAAGTATCTCCAACATTTGATCTATCTATAATACCTACCAAGTAACCTTTCACAAATGGATATTCAATTATATTCCAAAAATAGGTGGTAATAGGAGACCCTTTCTCTTTTATTTATACTCTCCAAGTAGCTTCCTCAAGGGGTTATCTTATAGCTCACTTTAACCAATTTCCTTCTTTTACCTGCCTAACCCACTTCTAACCACTAGTCCACTTACAATCACTTTATCCACAATTAGCAGGTCCTCTGCTTTTAGTTGCAACTAAATTTATTATTTAATTGATTTATTTTGCAACCATTTTGACTTATCCATAAATAGTAAACTCACCACTTCTTGTTGCAACCACTTTATTTTTTAAATAATTTTATCTTTGCTACCACTTTACTATAATTAACAGACTGTCCCCGAGGTGTAGAATAGTCGGTGACAGAGTGTGTTATTAAGCCACTCTGTGTTGAAAAGTCACCAGTTCAAAACCTGTGGGGACAAAAAATCCAACCATGTTAAGGGTTGGTGTGGCTCAAGCTGGGTGCGATCCCCGGGTGATTTTGACGGCTTAGATGCCCCTGAGTTGCGGCCTCTAAAGCCAAAGGTTAATCCCGCTGCCAAGAAGGTCCGGACAAATTAACAAACAAACAAAAAAAAGTTAACAAAATAAAAATTTTAATTACTTTATTAATGCAACAATTTTAACCATGATTAACTATTAGTTACCATCAATTTTACTAGTACGCTTCTTCTAGAAGCTTCTAGAATAAGTCACTTCTTTGACCTTCTAGGGGCTTCTATATAACCCATGAGGGCTCTCCAAATTCACATGGCCATAACTCTCTAACCATGAGGAGTTATATGATGTTCCACATATCACCAAAAATGGCACAACGTGTACTATCCATCTAGAATAGTCTCACCTACAAATTTAATATTCTTCATTACATTATTCCTCAACCAAACTTGGGTTCTTTACCCATACCTATGGAGATACCGGAATGTGATACTAAAAATACTCAAGGGTTGGCATCAATCTCTAAGGGTTGACATAAATATACAATATCACTCTCCAAGGGTTGACATCAACGAAAACTAATAATCCAAACCAAATGTCCATCAATATAAACCAATTGTCTAGCAATATCCCCCTTTGATATTAATGGAAACACTTAGTCATGATAGAATTCATGTTAATACTCGTCATCAATGTTTCTATCTCACCCCCTTTGACATCAATGGAAAATGGTATCTCTCCTTGGGCCTGCTTCCCCTTGACTGAAATATTCTTAGGGATGCTCCCCCTATATGCACTATCTTTTGGGTTGCTTCCCTTATCTAAATTCATTTTATCTTTCTATGTGTTTATAAGCCTCTGATTACTCTCTCTCTCTGCATATGAAGACTCTCTCCCTCTTTGGAAAATGGTATCACTATGATGCAATACTGAAGTCACGATGCTCATGCTCCCCATGTGACCATCACTCCCCCTAGAATCATGTATTTGTGATCTCTCCAAAAATATAACTCGTTATCCATGAATCTGATGAATCTCTCCCTTGAATTATCTGTAAGATGTCATGTAGATGACATGTAGGGATTCCTATACCTACTTCCTTTTGGAGTTTTTGTCCACTGGTGCTTCCTTGTGTAATCAGTTGACATATATGAAAATAATTCAAGAATAAGCATTCAAATATTCATGTGTCATTATCATCCATTATGATAATGTTCCTTTATCTATGAATGACTCTCTGAACCAATTTATGAACCAATCTCTGAATCAATCTTTGAATCAATCTCTAAATCCATTGTCATATATCTCTCCAAACCTACTAAGTGTTATTTCTAGTCCATCTCTATCCAAATTGTCCATAACTCTACTACACAATTGTCCATAATGCTAACCCATCTATCATTGTACTATCATGAATTCTTCACTACTGAAATTGATCAATATGTCATACTATACTTAAGCTAACTAACTGGTCTAAATCTATCTACTCGAACTCTTCAAGCTACTCGAAGGATGGTTCTCTAAACTATCTCAACTACTACATAGACATTACCTGGGATTCTCCAAGCCATTTGGCTTAGAAAAATACCTTTTCGTTGTAGTCATCATCCTCATTGGTAGACTCGACATCTCCTGAACTATGAATTATGTATTTCTATCTGTGGATTCATCTTGCACTACAATTCCTGAAAGTACAATTTATCAGACATATTCTTGATTCATTTGTTCTACTTTTATTTCTTGTACTACTGCAAATCCTATGATCTCTGGGACATGTTCTTTCTTTACCTCCTTTTTATTATGATATTTATCTGTTGTGGATTCTGACAATGTGATTCTTGAAACCTGTTCTACTTTTCCTTGTTTTCCTTGTCTCTATCGAACTATGGAAATTCTTGTAATTTATGGATTATGTTATTCTTTCACTTGATTTTCTTGAATTATTGTATGTCTTGCGATTTATGGGATTTGTTTTTTATTTACCTTTTTTCTTCTTTTTATTTCCTTTTACAAATCTTGGTGTATCTAATATTTGTTTCTTTCTTCATGGATGGAACTATTACGCTTCTACAATTTTGGGCTATATGACCATAGTTGTGGCAGTTGTAGCATTCAATATTTTATGGGGCCACATAATCATTTCTTGCTTGAACATTTATTTCATAATCCCTACAATCTACAACCTTATTTCCAAAGTCAGTACAATAAAATCAATAACCATAAAAGAAATTTACATACCTAGGAGTGAATGATCTTCTTTGTGGTGTAGTCCTTATGAATTCCTACCTTGACTGCTCATGATCATGATTGAGTATTATTTGTGGGTTTCTCTCTTCCTTCTTCATAGAACCTTTAATGACTTCTACATAATGTTTTCTCTTTTCTTCATTATTTCTTCCTGGCAACCTAGAATGCTTCTCTTCATTCTCTATTGTTGATGTGGATGTTTTTGTCTCTTCAACATTCTTGTTGACCTTGACGACTTTGAATATTAGTGTGGAAACTTCTTCTTCAATCTTCTCAACCTCTTATTATTTCTTCATTATATGATACTGCATTACTTCTTCTATTCTCTTTGCTTCTTCAATTTGTATTTTCAATGTAATTATTTCTTCTTCGAGTCTTCTTTCTTCTTGAAACAACTCTTCCTCAAGTTGGTTTAAGTCATTGGTTCGTTCCTTGAGATGATATGTCAATATATTTTCTCTCTTTCCTACTTCCTCCTTTTGTGTTTCTATGTTGTATTCTAAACATTGCTTTTGATATTCTATAGTTTCTTAAATTTTTCTAGCCTCTTCTAGTTGAGCTCTTGAATTCTCGATACCTACTAAGCTTCTTCGGAATCTTCAACATTTTCCCTTTCTTCATCAATTCTTTCTTAAGTGACTTGTTTTCTTCTCTTTCTTTCTTTAGTTCATCTAAATCATTCATCAGTTATGCTTCATAATTTTGTTCTATTTCAATTGGATTTTCTATCTCATTACCTTCAAGGAATTCAATTTCATGATGTCTACATTTTTCACAATTAAAGAAAAACAACATACTTTTGTTGATTATGTACTCTTCTTCTTCTGAATCTATCTGACATGATGAACATATTTCCTCTAGATCTGTACCAACATATTCTTTGACATTCTCTGACTCTGTGATGGGTGAATAATAGATAGTATGTAACTTATCCCAAATTTATTTAACCGATGAACATTTACCAAAATTTTCTCTTACTAGATCAGGTAATCCTTCCCAGATGAAATCCATTGCTATTTTGGTATTCTTCTTTAATTTTTTCTTGGTTGTAGTATTTGATTTATTTGTAGCATTGTACCATGTCACAAATGAATACCAAATATCATATCTCTATGCCTCTAAAAAGGTTCTTGTCCTTATGCTCCACATCTCATAATTTATACCATTTTGACCATTAAACAATGGTACTCAATTCTCAGTATATTCCATGATCTCCTTCCAGTGGTTAAATTGTCTCTTGAAGGAACCGAATCTGATACCAATTGTTGGATTATTGAGAGGGGGGTGAATCAATAATGATCAATTTATACCACTTATTAATCTTTTTTAACCACAATGTAAATCCCTTTAACTTTTTCAACAATGTTCATCAGTTCATCATTAATATATTATTTCATCATATAACATTAACATTCGTCAATGCATAATAAACAACAATAGACACATCCAGACAATGCATAATACACCAGTATTTTATGTGGAAACCCAATGTGAGAGAAAACCACAAAATGATTTTCTTATATGTCTTTAAGAATTACATTCAAGGAAGCACCAACTTCGAATTATCTATCTCCAACACCCTAGTTTCTCAGGATACAACCAGAGGGAAGCTTCAACTCCCCAATGCTCTAGCTACAGCTAGAAGGGGGATACAAACCCATGTGTTCTTCAATTGTAACTGGAAGGTGGCTACAACCACCTAGTTCTCAGGCTCCAACCTAAAGGAATATCCAACTCCTTGATCCTCCGAAACCAACCAAAAGGAGGCTACAACCCCCTTTCCTTGCCCCATACAACTACCCTAAAATATAAATTCCAAATGTATACAATCTATCACTGAATCAAACGCTGCCACTGTCAACCTATAACAACCTGCACCAAAGAACCTATAACAACCTGTACCAACACAAGTGCATCAACTATGTACACCACAACCTATCACAACAACCTGTCACATCAAACTATCTCATCAACTAATCAGATCTATTCACCAAGATGAATCACCAAGAAAACTCTCAACCATATGCACAATATCACCAAGATGTGCATCAACCAATACTACTTATCGACATCAACAAGATGTATCACAATCAATATGTGCTTCTAAAAGTATACCATGTCATATATGCCACATCATCCATAAACCATTTTCCAACAATACTACTAGAAATTGCAACTAAAATTGCACCAAATATGTATCGATCACGCATCAACTATATATCAAACTATGACTCATCAAGATGTACCAACATAACCATACCATACACCTCACATATGTGCCACTCATAAACTATTTGTCCCAACATGTATCTCAATCATATACTAGATACATATACCAATATAACCATCAAAAGTTCTCTAGCAACACATCACACTATCCATAACCAAATACTGTAAACCATCACATCAAATCATGTGCCAAAACCTTACCGTTATGTATCCTCAAGTGTGTACCAATCATATATAAATACCACAAACAAAATCCTCTCACAATGTACCATAAGTTATACCAATAAGACTCAGACATGGACCAACAATATACTTTAATATATCTTCCTCAAAATCATTCTATAGAAAATCCCTAAGCTTCCAAGAGGGCATCCAACATATTTACAAGGAAAATCCTCAACCAGATTCATAGATTCAACACTACACATATGAAAACCATACCTTTTTGTTCTTGTAGCTATGGATCTATTTATGTAGCCATGATTTTGTTTCCATGATTATGCTATTGCGATTATGCTATCGCGTTTCTATTTCCACGGTTTTGCTTCCATGATTCTATTGTCACAATTTTGTTTCCACGATTTTGTTTCCATGATTCTGCAACCGTGATTTTTCTGCTACGATTTTGTTGCCACAATTTTTCTACTGCAAATTTGATCTATCAATAATACCTGTCAAATAGCCTTTCACAAATGGATATTCAATTATATTCCAAAAACATGTGCTAATAGGAGGCCTGTGCTCTCTTATTTATACTCTCCAAGTAGCTTCCTCAAGGGATTATATTCTAACTCACTTTACCCAACTTCCTTCTTTCAGGGCTAACCCACTTCTAACCACTAGTCCACTTACAACCACTTTATCCACAAATAGTAAGTTCTCCACTTTTATTTGCAACTAACTGTATTATTTAATTAATTTACTTTGCAACCCCTTTGACCTATCCATAAACAGTAAAATCACCACTTCTTGTTGAAACCACTTTATTGTTTAAATAATTTTCTCTTTGCAACCACTTTATCATAATTAACAAACTCACAAATTTAATTATATTCTTAATGCAACAAATTTACCCATGATTAACTCCTAATTACCATCAATTTGACTAGTACACTTCTTCTAGGAGCTTCTAGAATAATTGACTTCTTTGACCTTCTAGGGGCTTGTAGATAACTCATGAGGGCTCTCCAATTTCACATGCCCATAACTCTCTAATCGTGAGGAGTTATGTGAAATTCCACATATCACCAGAAATGACACGACATGTACTATCCATATAGAATATTCTCACCTGCAAATTCATTTTTTTGCATTACAATATTCATCAACCAAAGTTGGGTTCCATACCCATACCTATGGACCTAGCGGAATGTGCTACCGTACATACTCAAGGGTTGACATCAATCTACAATATCACTCTCCAAGGGTTGACATCAATGACAACCAACAATCTAAACCAACTATCCATCAATATAAAAAAAAATTATTTTCACTTTGGGACAAATTCCAACTACTCGGTATGTGCATGAGGAGGCCCTATGATGAACCAATTGCTTATAAGTACTTCAACACCAGTTTTGTTGATACTTCCCATTCTTGGGTATGTCTCGTGAAATCACCTTAGCTTTGCAACAGATTAAAAAAATGATATTTACAGATGAATTTAAACCTCTACATATGCCCATAGTTTGTCCTGAACATGAATACCTACTCCATAATATCCTTTACCCAACCCATGGTCGAATACATGTGGCTTGTATTAAAATTGATGAAGACGTCGGAGAACCCGAAGGCCTAGCTAATGTTAGGCATTTGACATTTAAAGAATCTGAAGGCACTAGAGTTGTTCACAAAACTAAGTCGAATGATGTTAATAGTTCTTATTCTAAACCCTTGAATTTGGGAAAAATAAACATATGAATTTAGGAACACCCTAAGCTAGCTTCCATATGGGATTATTGGGATGAACAAACCATGACATATATACAAGCATTGTTGCAGTAATATGACGATCTATTCCCTACAATATTTTCAAAACTAAAATTTATTAAGGGAGATTTATGGGATATGAAGATCGAGATAAAACATGACTCCAAACCATTTAAACACTGACCATACCATCTGAACCCCGTAGTCAAAGAGAAAGTGAAGAAGGATATTGAGTGGATGCTAGCAGATGGGATGGTTTTCCTTTTCGATAAGGCTGAATGGATCAGTCCTATCATGATACAAAGAAAGATAGGTATGGAGGATATATGTCTATATGTGGATTATAGGAACCTAAATGTTTCCTACGTACATGACCCATTTCCTACCCCCTTTAGTGATGAGGTATTGTATCATGTAGTGGGAAATGAAGCATATTCATTTACATATGGGTTTCCTGGATACCACCAAGTTAGAATTTTTTAATAATACAAGAAAAATACTACCTTCATTACTGAGTGGGGATCATTTTCCTATAATGTTATTCCTTTTGGGCTCAATAATCCTCCAGTAGTGTTATCTCAAATAATGATTGTATCATTCTACAACTTCATTCATAAGTTTCATGAGGTATACCTGGATTATTGGACTGTGTACAACTTCTTCAAGGAGGACATCGAGATATTACGATTGATGTTGGACCGTTGCAGACAACTACAATTCCCCTTAATATGTGAAAATATATTTTTTGAGTACCCTTTGAGAATCTACTCGGACATATAGTTTGTATGGAAGGAGTGATAGTCGATCTTGTGAAAATTGTAGTAATTCTCAATATGCCTCCTCCTACAACTATCAAACAATTGTGAACTACTTTGGGCCATATTGGATACTATCATTGGTTTATTAAGAGTTACACAAGTATAGAAACACCTTTGGAATAACTACTAAATAAGTTCAAAGAGTTATGTTGACTCAAGACGATGATAAAGCATTCGACCTACGAAAAGAAAAGATGAGTATTGCACCTATTTCAACTTATCCTAACTGGCGAATTGAGTTTCATGTGCACATCGATGCCTCTACGATCATGTTAATAACTATTTTGGCACAACCAAGGGAAGTAAATATAGATCATCCTGTTTATGTTTTCCAACACAAATATTTCCCGTGATGAGCACAACTACACTACAACTGAAAGGGAAGGTTTCACAATGGTTTATGCTTTACAAAAGTTTATACATTATTTGTTAGGTGGTTGTTTTATTTTTTTTACTGATCACTCTTCTTTGAAGTATCTAGTTAACAAACCTATGTTAGAAGGTACAATTTACAGATGGTTGTTGTTATTTCAGGATTTTTCTTTTGAGGTCATTTTCAATCCTCATAAAATAAATGTGGGACCATATCATTTGTCTAGACTAGAGTCAAGAGAAAGTGGCAGAGATATAGATGATCAACCTCATGATGTAGATATTTTCCATATTGAGATTATTCTTGATTACATTTTGGAAATTGCGTTATTTTTAACCATCGGTACTATGCCAGAGGGATGTTCTGCGAGTCACAAAAGGAACCTAGTGGTTCGTGCAACAGAATATCAACTAATTATGGGTCAATTGTACAAATTAGGATTAGATAACATCTTGAGGTGTTGTGTATTCAACCATGCAAGAACTGGTATTCTATGGGAATGTCATAGTGGAGTTGTGGGAGGACATGTTGGCAGCAAGGAGACTAATTCGCGAAAGATATTACAAGCAGTATTATGGTGGCCTATAATGTTTAAAGATGTTAAGGACCATGCTTAAGATTGTGATGTATTTCAAAGAGTGGGGAAGCCATCTTGCTATGATGAGTTACCTTTACACCATGTTCCAGCATTGCAAGCCTTTGAAAAATGGGTTTTTGATTTCATCGGTCTGATAAATCCCCCTGCCAAGAATTCAAGACAAGATACATAATTACTACAACTGACTACCTGACTCAATGGGTTTAAGTCAAAGTTTTTCAATATTTCTCTACAACCACAGTAGCATGATTTATTTTTCAAAATATCATTACCTAGTTTGGTTTTCCTCAAAGCTTGACCAATGATCAAGGAACCCATTTTATAAGTGATACTATCACGATCCTTACAAGAGAATTTTGTATTTAGCATCATAAGAGCAATCCCTACCATTTTCAAGATAATGGAACAATGGAAGCATTTAATAAAATATTGGGATGAGTGATTTCTGGTTGTGTTATGGGATTACAAGACTACCATGAAGTGACTACATAGGTATATCCCATTTAAACTGGTATATGGTAGAGAAGAGGAAGTGCTAGTTGAGTTTCTCAACCCAAGTCTATTCATTGTGCAAGATACTAAGATGACATATGATGACTCCATCTCAGCATGGATTCCAGAGCTAATGAAACTTGAGGAGGCTAGATTCTTATCATATTTTCATCAGCCTATGCATAAAACCTATAAAATTTCTTGGCATTATCTCCATATAAATCATAAGTCATTTTTCCAGGGTGACCTAGTCCTGTTATATGAAAAAAAATATTAGACAGATCCGGGGAAGAAACAGATGCATTGGTTGGGACCTTTTATTGTTGTGTAAATCCATGAATCTAG
The DNA here is from genome assembly GCA_000966675.3 of Picea glauca. Taxonomy (NCBI): domain Eukaryota; kingdom Viridiplantae; phylum Streptophyta; class Pinopsida; order Pinales; family Pinaceae; genus Picea; species Picea glauca. Next base: position 239,877 of record JZKD02S2077256.1, on the reverse strand, counting down.
TGCTATTAGGATCATGGAACTAGATGGTATTCTTATTTATATATGGTTGAATAACATGTACCTAAATCCCTATGTTTATGCTCGATAAGTACATTGGAAAAGTGCTCCTATACAAGGGAGTGCATGTCGTAGATAGGTTTTTTTTTTCTTTGTAATTCTTGTTTCATGTTTCAACCAATAAATCAGTGATGTGTCCAAATTTCACTTATCATAGAGTCTATTTGTCATTGTTAAGTTTTCCAGCCTGTATATCACCTTTGTGGTTGAGGGTATCTCAATCAAGTCCATATTTAGTCATCTCTGTGGTTGAAATTTGTGCCCTATCAATGTCACTATGGTAGTTAAATACCATTGATACCTTTTTTTTATTTCTGTCCCATTCAAAACCCCATCATCACCCACTCACACTCAGTTTGACAAATTCTTTCCCGAAGCGCCTAGAAGCACTTCCACTAAATCCACTACCATCCCGCTACCATCTACTTTTCCCTAGATTTCACAGACCCAAGTCCCCTTGGATTCACAACAAAAATATAGTCTTCATTTAGTGCAAAAGATGGGCCCCAAGATGCAAGTGTCGATGGACCTGTATCATCCTTAGGATTAGTTGGATACTCGAGATAACATGCATTGTATATGTAAAATTCCCATTATAATCCCCAGTTTGATTAATTTTATGTAGATATAATATGTGGCTATGGCCAAGCGATGTAATATGTGAATTGTATTTCAAAGTTTTAATAACAAAATGTGATGTCAGCTACTAAGGGGACATGGACAAGAGATGGGGGATGAATTAATCCACAAGAGAGAGGAGTGTCTAGGATAATCACCAAGAGAGGTCCAAGGGGGGGGAATTACCCATGTTTATGGATTTAACCCATTTTCCTAAATATGGTATTTGTATATGAACCTTCCCATTTTTGATTGGGTGTTTCCAAAGCCAATTATTGAATACATGTAAGAGGGTGGGTGTGAGTGGTCACATCCCAAATTTATTGGTCGCATGGGGGTTGATTGCAATCAACTTGGGGAAGAGAGTGAGTCAATATAGGTAAGAAAAAGAGAGGAAAGTCGAATGGTTTTTGGGAAAATGGCAGTTCAAACAGTTTACGGTTAGTCAAGCTTGTGCATGGAATAGGGACAAAGAGAAAGAAAACAGAGCTGGAAGCAGACGCAATTGCAAAGGGAGAATTATAGAGAAAGCTAGAGTGCAACTAGAGTGAATTGGAGCTGGAAGACTCAAGATCCAAGTTGTCATGCTTGAAGAGTAAACTCCTGGGTGAGTTTCACTGAAACAACAAGTGTCGTTGTTGGTTTGTTGATAGTTTTCCTAGAAGAAATTTTCCCTTGAATTCCCAGCTGAGGGATTCCTAGCTACCTATTCCAGAGGGAGCCTGATAAACGAATGGAACATTCATTGGGTTATCCCAAATAAATGGATGGTACATCCCTTGGGTTATCCCTGATAAATGAATGGTTCATCCATTGGGATATCCCTAATAAATGGATGGTACATCCTTTGGGTTATCCCTGATAAACAAATGGTGTATTCCTTGGGATGGGAAGTTCAAGAGGAAGAGAGCAGGCGGAAAAGTTGGGATAGTTGTAGGATAATATCAGTTGAGTTGAGAGATTTATGAGCTACGAGTGGAATATGAGATACCACCCTCTTTTTTGGATTGCTAGCCTTAGCTCAAGGGTGAGTGGATGTTGAGATTTGGAAAAGTCAGTCTACAGTTGCGTGTAACATATGTCCCAATAATTTTGTTGCATGATTCTTGTTTGAGATAAGTGTTTTATCATGTAATGAATTAATTACATGTGTTATTGTTGTGCATGAACTCTCCATGAATGAGAATGACTTATATGTTGTTGTAATGAACAATTTAATTGTATCTCATGTTGATTATTAGCATGCTTCATATGCATATGGTTTATGGTTATTTTTGTAGCTAAATTTGTTATAAATTGTAGTTGTAGGCTATTGGAAAATGGATAACAACAAAAGAATTTATTTAATTAGCCGAAGTTTCATGTTATGTGTATTATGGATGTATTGTTTCCTAGTTGGAGGCTAGGTGCATTACTAAAATGGTATTAGAGATGATAAAGAGAAATTTTTCGTGTGATGTGGCATAGCTTGGGTGGCTGGGTACATTACAGAGTGGTATTAGAGCCCAGTTTTCAACACTGATCATGTGTGGGCCATTTAGCAGAGTGTAGAAGTGAAATTACAGAGCTAGCAAGAAAAATATCTAATAGAATGTCAGGAAAAGATCATTTGAAAATTGTTTGAAAATATGTTTACAGTGTTTCTATTGTAAAATTCGGAGCGACCATGGTGAAATTGGATGAAATTGGGCAAAAGCCCCAATTTCCTGTAGCTAAATAATGACAAATTCGAAATGTAAAATTTGAATTTGAAAAGAAGCATTTTTTTTTATGTATAAGGCTTGATTTGGTTGTATTGAGATTAGTCACTAGTCTCTATTGATGACCCAAGAAGGAATGTCATTTTTGGGCGAATTTGAGCATTTTTGGAATTTTGGAAAATAGGAGAAATTGGAAAAATTTCAGTATTTTTTCATACATTGATGTCAGCATGACATGGAGGGACCACGTTCCAGGTGACATGGTTTCAGGTGACATGTATGACCATGGTGGCATGTACACGGAGGTAGGGAGATAAAGAAAAATGGCTAAGTGTTTGGACTTATTATGAGTCAGTGAGTTTGTGAGTCCACAAAGATAGAAAAATGACTAAGTGTTGGGACTTATTATGATTCAGTGAGTCTGTTATTCCCCGATTCTGAAAAGGTAGAAAAATGGCTAAGTGTTGGGACTTATTATGAGTCTGTGAGTCTGTGATTCTGTGAATTTTCGAGTCCACAAACATAGAAAAATGGCTAAGTATTGGGACTTATTATGAGTCTATGATTTTGCGAGTCCATAAAGATAGAAATATGGCTAAGTGTTGGGAATTATTATGAATCTATGATTTTGTGAGTCTTTGAGTCTGTGAGTTTGTGAAGAAGTGGAAAAAAGGTTAAGTGTTGAGATTTTTCAGACGGACTTATTAAAGGGAGAATTATGCTTTCATGAGTCCATGAGTTCGCGAGTTCGCAAAGAAGTCGAAAAATGGTTAAGTGTTGATACTTTTTTTATGGAATTATGAAAGGGATAATTATTCTTTCATGAGTCTATGAGTCAGTGAGTCCATGAAGAAGTGGAAAAATGGTTAATTGTTGATACTTTTCGAATGGACTTATGAAAGGGAGAATTATGCTTTCATGAGTCCACAAGTCGATGATTCCATGAGTCCGTGAGTCCACAAAGATGGAAAAATAATCTAAGTGTTGATCCTTTTCGAGCGAACTCATGAAATAAATAATTTTGATACATTATGGGAACACAATTGTACATAATTTCATGGATCTTTTTAATTGTTTTAGCCCAACAAATTTTGTTGGCTACAAATTTTTCAGAATTAGAGGTATAGAAAGAAACTTTAGTTCTTATATCAGGACTAGAGTCATGGAAGATGCTTAAGGATCTCACATCCATGAGGAAGATTTCATAGGTATGCATATAAACATGTGGAATGATGAGGTAGAGTCAAATGGAAGAAGAGATAGGAAAGATCAAGTCACTATGAGAAGTCTGCATAAGGAAGTGTAGAGATACAGGGATGATAATGAAAGGATTATAAAGGCTTAGGAAGAGATATTTCAGAGCTTGAATATGTTGCATAAGCAAGTTAACAAATATTCTGACACCAAGAAAACAACTAGATCTATAAAAATAGTTGCATATGGATCCCATAGAAAAAGGGATGGTCATGGATATGATAGGCAGTCAAGAAGCATGAGTGGGATCCATCATTCTTGTAATGTCCCTGGCCACTCAGGCTGGGAAATGTTACTCAGTAAACATGATTTTCTCTGATACCAATTTGTAACATCAGTCGACCACCTAGGTCGGGGGCACGCTACTCCAGATAACGCTCTGATACCAATTTGTAATGTCCCCGACCACCCAAGCTAGAAAACATCACTGAGTAAACATATTTTGATCTGACAACAATTTGTAACATCCCTAGGCCACCCAGGCCAAGGGAATGTTACTCCAGATAATGATATGATACCAATTTGTAACGTCCCCAGCCACCAATAGGTCAGGTATCACAACCTCAGATAGATCTCTTTTGCAGAAATATTCACATATAAACTTAACATGAAATGAAAGAGATAATATGGAAACATACATGCAGTGAAACATGTGATATAATTACAAGAATCACATACATGCACTTAAATACATCATTTAACCATTAATCACAAAAAAAATATGTATCTCTTAATTGAAGTAAAGAAACTGCGTGAAGACCTTCCACGAACCTCCCAGCCTTATACCACGCTGCTCATCACTCTCAGTAGTGGATCACCCCCGATTTGGGACTAAACTCCACCAGGCAAGGGATTCATAGACTAGGCAGGGACAACTAGAAATTGCATAGTACAACAGGAAGGATTTCCTCCAAGGAGAAACTTATGCCTATAGCTAACAAACTCTCATTCCCCACATGCCTATCCAACCCCAGGAGTATACACCTTCACTGTCCCACGGTCCATCGATTGCTTCACCTCCCTTTTTGGGGCTTAAACAACAAGATGGATCAGGAATTATCAGAGCTCTATAGCTTCTACTAAACTCCCTCTAGGAGAAATCACTTCCTTAGCACACTCTCTCACCTGGAGAGAGTTGCTCATAGGCCTGATAGCCTACTTCTTCTATGCACAGGCCTAACAGCCCGCGTATTCACTCTCGATCCTCAACACATGAGCATGGTGATGGAAAAAACAGAAATTGGACATGGGAACGGTAATGATGGAACAATACGCAGGCCACCCACAGGGTACATGTGCAAAAAGGGTATCAATTCAGGCTTGTTCCAAAGGTTCAAGTGGTTGGGGAATTTCAACAATGGAGTTCCCGGGTTCCTATGTGCTTGTTGGGTGGGTTGGTGCAAAATGGAAAAAAGATCCAAAAAGTTAATAATTCCCACTTATATTTGCATGTTCCTGGGTTGACACATGGCGCTCATGAAGCGCATTCCTCTCCACTTGGATTTCGTTCCCTTTTCCCAAATGAACTTAGGATATCAGGGTTTATTTCCCAACTTTATTAATTTTGGGAAATACATTATAATATTCCCTTGGATTAATCCCTCAATCTTAGCCCCTTCTCCTAGCCTCTCAGCCCCCTTCCCTTACCCATCATAGTGGAGCTTAGTCCCCCATAACTCTTTCTTCGTGGTCGGTCTACATGCAGTGATGTTGTTATATTAACAATTTGAATATTTACATGTATAGAACATGTTCCACGCCTTTAACATCTAGGCTCTCTAGCCTAATAAATACATAATCCTACCAGCTTATAATTACTTGGCTCACCATCATACAAAACATGTTAAATTCATAACTACAAATGGGGCTCGGACTTGGGATATTACAATTCCCTCCCCTTATTTTTGCACTGTCCTCAGTGCAACTCATTTACACAACATAACAAGATTTTCAAAATCTTCAAAAAGATGCGGGTATTCTACCCGCATAACATCTTTGTGCTCCCATGTTGCATCCTCGGGACCATACCATGTGCATTGTACCTTTGCAAGCCTTATGGCTCGATTCCAGAGTTTCTTTCTTTTCTGGTCCAATATTCGCACTGGATGCACTTGCAAAGTGCCTTCTTGCTCCACCTGAATCACATTCCAATCAATCACATGATTAGCATCAGGTATATATTTCTTTAGAAATGAGACATAAAATACGTTATGAATAGTCATGCATGCAAGAAATGAAATCATATAAGTTACTCATCCAAATCCTTCCTAGAATTTCAAACGGTCCACAATATATGGCTGCCAACTTGGAACAGTTTCCCAGCTTCAAGGAACTTTTGTTGGCTTTCACCTTTAAGAAAACATGGTCACCCGCTTTAAACTCCCTGTGGGTTCCTCCCTTTTTCAGAATAGATTTTATGTCTATCTTTGGAATCCTTCAAATTCGGCTTAATCTTTAACAATTTCTCTTCCATTTCCCTAAGAAACTCTGGCCCAATTATTTCTCTATCAGTTGGGTTGTCCCATCTTATTGGTGTGTTGCAGTTTCTACCATAAAGTGCCTCAAATGGGCTCATCGTCAGTGATGCTTGGTACCCATTGTTGTAAGAAACCTCTACCAAGTGTAGGTAGTCTTCCCATCTGGATGGTTTTTCCATCACATACATTCTTAACATATATTCTATCACTTGATTTACTCTTTATGTTTTTCCATCAGACTCGGGATGATAAGTTGTGCTCAAGTTCAGGTTTGTTCCAAACCCCTTGAATAATCCTCTCCAAAAATTTGAGGTAAATTTTGGGTCTCTGTCAAACACAATTGTCTTGGGAATACCATGTAATCATGTTATTTCCCTCATATAAATATCAACAACATTGTATGTCATGTGATTAGTCTTCAAGGGAATAAAATGGGAATCTTTCATAAACTTATCCACCACCACCATGATGGAATCATGTTTCTTGTTTGTTATGGGTAATCATGTGATGAAATCCATTGTCACCACTTCCCACTTCCACTCAGGGATGGGTAATGGTTGTAGCAACCCAAATGGGTGTCTATGCTCATATTTGACCCTTTGAAACTCCATACATCTGGTGATGTATTCTGCAATTTCATTCTTCATGATTGGCCAGTAGTAATGGTTCTTGACTTCTGCCATTGTTTTCTGATATCCAGGGTACCCAACATAAGTCACATTATGGATCTCTTTCAAGATCATACTCCTCAATTCGTGAGAACTGGGTACATTAATGTTGTTCCTGTATAGGATTATTCCATCAGCTTCCAATCTATAATCTTCTATTTTTTGTAGCATCTTACCTTGTTGTAACTTTGTTACCATTTCCATGTACTGCAAATCTTCTTTTTTTGCTTCCAAAATTATGTCTTTAAGATCGTTTTGATACATGTTGATGGTTGTAGCATGTAGTTCATGCACTCTCCTTCTAAGTTCATCATCCACTTTGTTCTCCTTTCCTTTGATGTGCTTGATATCAAAGTCATACTCACAAAGGAATCCCAACCATCTGCTCTACTTGGAATTTAAAGTAGGTTGATCAAAAAAATATTTCAGACCATTATGGTCTGCTCTCAACTCAAACCTCTTTTCCATGAGGTAGTGTCTCCATTTATTTAAAGTGTGTACTATGGCTACCAACTCTAAATCGTGAGTGGCGTAGAGCCTTTTGTGCTCTTTCAATTTCCTGGATTGAAAACATATCACAAACCCATTTTGGTTGAGGACTCCACCCAGTCCTTCTTTGCATGTGTTTGTGCAAACCACGAATTCTTCATCCAGATCTGCAATATTCAGAATTGGAGCACTGGTTAACAGTTGCTTCAATTGTTGGAAGATCTTTTCACATTCTTATGTTCATTGAAATTTTACCCATTTTCTTTGCAAGGAAGTGATTGGGTGAGCAATCCTCAAAAATCATGCAATGAATCTACTATAGTATCCAGCTAGACCCATGAAGGATCTAACTTTTGTCACATTCTTAGGTGTTTCCCACCCTTTAACGGCTTCAATATTTTCAGGGTCTACTGTTATTACCTCTTCAGATATTATATGTCCCAAATAGTGGATTCGATTTTGGAAAAATGAGCACTTTCTCAACTTAGTAAACAGTTGGTGCTCTCTTAGCACCTGTAACACCATCCTCAAGTGTTTCTTGTGCTCTTCTTTTGTCTTGGAATATACAAGGATTTTATCCAAAAAAACAATGACAAACTTGTCTAAATATTCTCGGAAAACACCATGCATTAAGCACATGAAAATAGCTGGTGCATTTAATAACCCAAATGGCACCACTGTGAACTCATAATGACCATACATTGTCTTGAAGGAGGTATTGTTTATGTATTCATATTTAATCCTTACTTGATGGTATCTCGACCTCAGATCTATCTTTTAAAATATCCTTGCATCCTTCAACTAATCGAAGAGATCATCGATCCTTGGTAGAGGATACTTGTTCTTTATATTTACTTTATTTAACTGCCTAAAGTCAATGCACAATCTCAGGGTCCCATCTTTATTCTTCACAAATAACATTGGGGCACCCTAAGGTGACACACTTGGGCATATGTACCCCTTCTTTAAAAGTTCTTCAAGTTTCATTTGTAGTTATTTCAGTTCTGGTGTGCTCATCTGGTAGGGAATATTTGATACTGGAGCTGCCCCAGGCATTATATTTATAGAGAAATCAATACCTCTCTTTGGAGGTGGCCCTGGTATCTCCTTGAAAACGTCTTCAAAATATTTCAAGACTGCATGATCCTGCAATTTTGGCACCTTAACCTTAGGTTCTTCATCCATATGGGTTGCAAATATTTGGCATCCCTTCTTGTAACACTTTTTTAGCTGCATTGTTGACATTCCCAGACAATAATTGCCCTGGGAATTCCTTGGACTGCTCTCTGATTTCCTTCCTCATCCAAGTAAGTGAATTCCTTGTTATGACATTCTAATATGGCATGGTGTTGGTCCAACCAATCCATACCAATTAGGAAGCCTTATGATCCCAAAGGAAAGATGTTCAAATCTTCCTTGGTACTTAGTCCATTCATGCCCACTGGACATGATTTAACCAATTCAACCACCTTTCTCTTGGCTCCTATAGCCAGGTGCACTAGCCAATATTTCCCATGATTTATTCTTAGAAATTGAAATCTTTCCACTACCTTAGGATCTATATAGCTATGATTATTCCCTGAATCAATTAAAATAGTGAAGGCATGGTTATTGATTATACCTTCAAATTCAATCATGTGTGATTGAAACTTAGCTTGCTTGTTGTCCAGGGATGCATATATCCTTGGTACTCTTTTGCCCATGTCTTCCACTGTTTCTTCTTGTTGAACATTGTGAACAAATCTCACCTTGTCCTTTCTGTGAGGGAAATATCTATACTTATTATCTCCATTACAGCCCCAACATTGCATAGGTGTCTACCTTGGCCTCTACCCACCCATTCCAGCCATCCCAGGCTCCCTCAAAACTAGTCGTCCTTTGGGAATATTTCTAAAAAATGGTGGCTTGATCTCCTTCTTCCTCTACTCCTTCTTAAACTTCCTCTTGTCTTCCCAAGCTATTTGGAAAGTAGGATTTTCCTTATGTTTATCATATAAACATATTGCCTTCCTTATGGTTTCTTCCATAGTTTTAAGATCATCATACTGGATTTTGTCACTGAGAAAATATGGAATCCCACTCAGATATATTTTGATCTTGACTGTCACATCCTTAATGAAAGGGACATACTTCAACAGCTCTAGAAATCTCCTTTCATATTCATCTATAGTCATGCTACCCAATTTAAGTTCAAAGAACTCTTTCATCTTTTTTCCATAGTATCTCTTGGTTAAGTACTTATTTTCAAAATTTTTCTTGAATTCCTTCCATGTGACATCCTTCTCTATGATGTGTTGCACTTGCACAAGTGAATCCCACCACATGGATGCCTTTCCTTTCAGCTGATATATTGCAATTATTCCTTCTACATGAGAGGAATACTTATGCAATTAGAAATATTTCCTCATGCCGAGTAGCCATGTCTCAGCCTCTTCATCTTTCTGGTTCTCTCCATCAAAAGTAGGAGGTTTGATCTTATTCATTTCACCCTTCAGTTCATCCACTTCAAATCTCCTATGATTTATGGTAGGAGATGGACTTCAACTGTTGTGTGGCCTCCTTATGGAATTCCTTTGGGAGTGTTGGTGATGTATGTTACCACTTATTTCTATTATTTCCTCATCAGGGGACCTATGGCTCCCTGATTTGTTGGATTCACTTTCCTTATCCAAATTCCTTTCAATTATTTCTAGGATCTTCATTAACTTCATATTGAAGTCTTCCAGTTGTCGCTTGGCTTTATTAAGCCTTTTGTTATCTACCTGGTGAATTTGGACATATTTTTACAAATTTTTAATGATTTTCATTATGCTCATGTCTTTATCTATTTCTTCTCCATTCCCATTTGATTTTTTTCCTTCAAATCCCAAATGGACATCCATTCCTCGAACTTCATCCTATGGACTGTAAATGTCATGTGCCTCCTCCATTTCTCTGCACTATGTAACAATTTGTTTCGGTTCTGACAATTGTTAACTTTGCAAAATGTGCAGTCAACAAAATTTTGTCAGGCTATTAGACTTAATAATTTTCCATAATAACTTAAAAAATCTAATTCGACAAAAGAATATCAGACTCCATTTTATGTAGGTCTTTGGTCGATCAAGAATCCCCACGACTCTATCTCTGATCCCTGTCATATTCTACAATTCACTTTCGGGCGCTAGCCCCTTTTTCTTCAGCCCTTAATTCGCATGTGACCATGGTTGTGACCAAGTGCTAATAGTTGGTCACTTATCCAGAGCCTTGAAAATTCGAGGCTCCAGAGCTTCAAAGGTTTCCCTTTTCGCACATCACAAACATCATATAAAATTGAACTGGAAAACTCACAAAGGATGGTGGCTATACGATCCACATTCCTTGTTCATGTCTATAGTGGATAGGATCTATGGGACTCCAAGCTTTGATGGTTACCAAAACACATCACAAAAAATCTCCCAGAGTGCCGCACTGGAGAACTCATGAAGTAGGGTGGATTAACGGTCCTCAGCTTCCTAGCATTCAACGGATTATATTTACTATGGAACTTCAGGCTTCGGTAGTTCTGGACTATCCATACTCTCAATTCTTCTGGAGTGCTAAGTCCATGGACTATGCAGTTGTTTCCAGGTACAAGGTCTTATGACACCTCGCATGCCTAGGGATATCCACGTCACCCAGGTGACATCATCATTCCATGCCACATTCGGTGTTTCAGGACTTCCTGGATGGGACTTCAGAGCTTCAAGGTTCTGGCACTTCGGAGGATTTCACATTTGCACACCCAAAAATCTCAAACCACGAATCTTTGAATACTTCCACGTCACCCTCAATGATGTCATCATGTCACGTCACTTTAGCACTATGGTACTTCAGATATTTATTCCTCCCACTCAATAATGAACCATTCCCTCTAGAGTGAAAAGTCTTCGAACCTTGGAATATGACACCACATGTCCCATGTGACCAACGGTTGAGATTAACTCTGACCTTCGAGAGTTATCTACTCAATGCCTGTAACACCTTTCCTCTAGAGTACCTAGTCTCTAGACTTCACGATCTGGCACCACACATCTACTGGGGTCAAGTTATCGTGGTCTCAGTCTAGTTAAATTATTTTCCAAGGTTTTAACTAGTTTATGTATCCATCAAGGGCCCCACTACCCATGCTCGAGAAGAGTACCACGTGGTGAAATACTAGAAGCAGACATGTGGCCCTATATGATGGGTGACACATGTCATGTTCTAACTGGAATTTATATATTCCAAATGTTCTTAACCTACTGACACGTGGCACACATCCCATGTGTCCACGTCATCCATGGTGATGTCAGCAAGCCATGTCACTTTAGGACTTTGGAATATTTTACACTTTCACACTCCAATTCTCCTGAATGTCAAACTCCTGAACAAGTTGATCTTCTGACATGTGTATCCTTTTATGAACGGTCTGGATGAACTTCAAACTTAAGGACTTCGGGAGTTTTCACTCTATCACACTTTGTTTCTCATGAATGTTGAATTCCTGAACAAGCGAATCTGTCGACACATGTTTCTTATGATGAACGGTATGGATTAACTATCGACTTCGGGAGTTCGGGAGTTTTCTCCTTAGCACACTTTGTTTCTCTCAAATGTTGAATTTTCGAATGTTTGTGAGATATATGGATCGGCACCGCCCGCACGTAGATCTGTTGGTTGAGATATGTTTTTCACCACTGCACCTTACCTTCTTCTCTTGTCTTGATCTAACGATTGTGATTTGTCTTCTGCTAAAACCAATGGTCAAGTACTTCTCCCTGGATCTACGGTTTAGATCCACTCCAGGACTTTGGAACTTCAAGCTTCAACCCATTTTTATCTATAACACATAGACTTCGTCGAAGTCATGAAGTCCAAAGGACTTGGAGGTTAAATCTCATGCACCTTTCTTCCATATCTGACGGCTAGAAAAAGTTGTCTTTTCCCTTGCACAAATCTTACGCCCCAAATTCAAACCTTGCGAGCCAACACAACAATTGTTGTGGTTTCTTTCTTTGTTTCCATTCCATAAACCGTTATACTTCATGATATTCATTACACATCCAAGGTATTCTCTTGGCACCCAGGGATGCTCTTAACTCATATTTTGTTTGTTTCGACAACAATTTCTTTCTGAAACTTTTGCTTCAACTTCCACTAACATGTCCCATCCAGGCTCAGTGTTGAAACCATGGCTCTGATACCAATTTGTAACATCCACAACCAACCATGCTGGGCAACGTCACTGACTAAACATCTTTTTCTCTAATACCAATTTGTAACATCCCCCGACCACCCAGGTCGGGGGCACGCTACTCCAGATAATTCTCTGATACCAATTTGTAATGGCCCTGGACACCCAGGCTAAGAAGCATCACTGAGTAAACATATTTTTATCTTATACCAATTTGTAACATCCCCCGACCACCCAGGTCAGGGGCATGCTACTCCAGATAACGCTCTGATACCAATTTGTATCATCCCCAACCACCAACAGTTCAGGTATCGTCACCTCAGACATAGCTCTTTTGTGAAAATATTCACATATAAACTTAACAGGAAATGAAAGAGATAATATGGAAACATACATGCAATGAAACACATGATATTATTACAAGAATCACAGGCATGCACTTAAATACATCATTTAACCATTAAGCACAGAAAATATACTTATCTCTTAATTGAAGTACACCAATTGTGTGCAGACCTTCCATGAACCTCCTAGTCTTAGACCACGCTTCTCATCACTCTTAGTTGTGGGTCACCCCCGAGCTCCAACTAAACTCCATCGAGCAAGGGATTCCTAGGCTATGTAGGGAAAATGGGAAGTTGCAAAGTACAACAGGAAGGATTTCCTCCAAGGATCCACTTACGCCCATAGATAACAAACTCTCAATCCCCACATGCCTGTCCCACCACAGGAGTATACACCTTAACTATCCCACAGTCCATCGACTTCTTCACCTGCCTTTATGGGGCTTTGGAAATAGGCCAAATCAAGAATTCTCAAAGCTCTGTAGCTGCTACTGGACTCCCTCCAGGAGAACTCACTTCCTCAACACACTCTTTCACCTAGAGAGAGTTGTTCATAGGCCTGACATCCTGCTTCTTCTATCCATCGGCTTGACAACTAGCTTCTTCACTCTCGCTTCTTAACACACAAACATGGTGATGGAAACAATAGAAACTGGATGTGGGAATGGTAATGATGGAACAATACGCAAGACACCTACAAGGTATAGGTGCATCAAGGATATCAATTCGGGCTTGTTCCAGAGGTTCAAGTGGTTGGGGAATTTCAACAATGGCATTCATGGGTTCCTATGTGCTTCTTGGGTGCGTTGGTGAAAAATGGAAAAAAGATCCAAAAACAGTAAGAATTCCCACTTATATTTGCATGTTCCTAGGCTGACACATGGAGCTCATGAAGTGCATTCCTCTCCACTTGGAGTTCGTTCCTTTTCCCAAAGTAACTTAGGATATCAGGGTTTATTTCCCAACTTTATTAATTTCTGGAAATACATTATAATATTCACTTGGGTTAATCCCTTAAGCTTAGCCCCTTCTCCTAGCCTATCAACCCCCTTCCCTTACCCATCCTAGTGGAACTTAGTCCCCCATAACTCTTTTTTCATGGTCAATCTAGATGCAACGATGTTTTTATATTAATAATATGAATATTTACATGTACAGAATAGGTTCCTGGCCTTTAACATCTAGGCTCTTTGGCCTAATAAACACATAAGCCTACAAGATTATAATTACTTGGATCACCAACCTACAAAACATTTTACATTCATAATTACAACTGGGGCTCGGCCTTGGATTATTACAATTCTCCAAGGTATTCCACTAGAATAAATCATGCAAGTTCAAGACCAAGAAGCATCCCAAGTGTGTCTCTTGTTCGGAGGAAAAGAAGAATGTCTGAGGCAAACATCTTGCAAGGTGAACTTGGGAAAATAAATCCACCCACTTTCAATGGTGAGCACAAGAAAAGAGAATAGGCATAGGCCTAGCTATTGGAAATGAAGAAATATTTCCAACTGCATTATTACCCATCCTGGGTAGAAGCTATAATTTCCACCTACCACTTGCAAGGAAAGGCACCCATGTGATGGGATAAAATTAATCAAGCCAAGAACCTATATGAGAAGAGAATCTCATGGAGGTGGTTCAAATGATATTTACAAGAGAAATATTTTTTTGAGCATTAATATGAAAGAGTTGTTTGAACTCAATTTTGGAACCATGAAAATGGAGGAATATGAGAAGTAGTTCTTTGAATTGTTGAAGTATGTTGACTTCATCAAGGATGAGAAGGTTTAAATGAAAAGGTTTCTAAGTGGGTTACCCTCCTTCTATAGTGAGAAGATTCAATATGATAGCCCCAAGACCGTGGAGGAAACCATAAGGAGAGAAAGGCACATTTATGAGTAAAGAAAAGGAAGGTCAGTGTTCCAAAAGGCTTGGAATGACAAGATGAAAGAGAAAAAGGATCAAAGATAGAAAGGTTTTAAGCCACCGTTTTTCAGAAATAACTGTTGATACTGAGAGGGGGGTGAATCAGTATCAAGTACAATTTGAAAACCCTTTTAAACTTATACTTAAACCATTCAATTATATCCAATGAGCAATGAATAATAGTATAAGAGTTACACCAATACACCACAATACACCATGCACAATATATGAGAAATAGTCAATAGTTTTGTTCAAGGGAAGTAATGACTTCCAAAGGTAGCTACAGCTTCCAAATGTAAAGGGAGGGATAAACCTCCAAGAGGAATATACAATCCTCCAATACCAAGAGATATTTGAACTCTCTATCCTTGCCCCTTCCTTCCACCCAAGAATGTATGAGAGATAATAAAACTTTACATTAAATCATCACCATCAATCAATCATCACATAGAACCTGATAATGCTTTCTGAGACTTCTTCAATTTCTGCAATTATTCAATTCTTGGAGT
>JZKD02S2077256.1:192161-213774 GCA_000966675.3 Picea glauca | reverse complement strand
AGAGAAGATTTTCAGAACAAGCAAAGAAGAGAAGAATTGTAGAACAGACTGAAGCATATCAAAGTTACAGAGCAGAGAAGAATTGGTAAGAATTGATATATTTATATTGTTGATTATTCAGCCAAAATTTATAAATAGGGAGTTAGGGTGGTGCTAGGGAGGACTATCGTCCTCTGATATTCAAGTTGGTGCTTGAATATTGGAAGTTGTATCTTCCATCTAGTTGTAGCTAGAAAAACAGGGTGGCAGGGTGGTTCTAGGGAAAACACAGAGTTTTTTGTATGCAAGTTGGTGCTTGTATAAGTCCAATTTTTGTTGGAACAATTAGGGAGTTGATGATTCCTTCTAGTGGGTGCTAGAGAAGTAAGAGGGTCGGTTCTCTCAGCAAGTTGGAGCTTGCAAAACAGAGGTAGTATCCTCACTTTGAGTTGGTGCTCAAAGATAGATGATGTACATGACTTAAAAGATTGTCTATCATTCAAAGAAGAAGAGGTTTTCTCCCTTTATGGGTTTCCTCGTGAAAATATGTCTCTGTGTATATCTTATGTGTGATTGATGTTCTTTATTTATGTTGTTCATATCTTGTATAATNTAGAAGTGGGTTAGCCCTAAAATAAGGAAAGTGGGTTAAGATGGTTAGAAGGTAATTTAAATAATAAAGTGAAGTGATGAGTGTATTATAAGTAAAAGTGGATACAAAAGAAATTATTTAAATAATAACGTTAATGGATAAATTACTAAGTGGACAAGTGGTTAAAAGTGGCTTAGCCCTAAAATAAGGAAAGTGGGTTAAGATGGTTAGAAGGTGACCCCTTGAGGAAGCTACATGAAAGTATAAATAAGAGGAAAAGGTCTCTCATTTTTAATCACACTCAAGAATATTGAATATATACAAGTGAATGAGGTATTCAAAGGATATCTAAGACAAATTTCAGAGGCAAGGTGTAGTTAAGAAGGCCAAAATTCAAGGGAGGATAAATTCTTTTGATGATGCTTTCTAAGGTATGTTATTTACAGGTCATCTCACCATTTTTGCAATAAGTTTTTTCTAGAATGATTTAGATCGATAAATTGGTAGGTCATTAAGGAAACATATCCAAGTAACTATGATACAAATTTCATCTTGTGGGTCGTTGTATTTTTGGAGTTACACTCCGTGGAAAATAGGGTTTGTGGCTAGTCCTGAAACTAGTCCAAAATAGGTGTTTTGGGTAAAAACTCCATAACTTATTCATAACAGATCCAAATTCAGTAAGGAAAAATGTGTTGGTTATATTATAGTCTGTAGTATTCTTTGTACAATTTTTAGATCCATACAACAAATATTTCGTGCGGGGCACGCTCTACAAGTTCACTCTCTAGAATAAGTCAGAATTCAATAAGGTATGCCCTTTTTTCTATAACTCATTTTTTGAGAGGATCCAAATAGTGAAACCTGGAGGAATTGCACAAAAGACACTGAAGAACATTGTGTAATATTTTCAGATCTTTATTCAGGATAGGTACATAGTTATGATTATTGCAAGTTAGGGTTCTTGACTAATCCAAAATTAGTCATGTGAGGCTAAAGTAAAGTTTGATGAAAATGCTAGTCTCTTGTTGTTAAAGTTAAGGAAGGTTTGAAGGCATTTAGTCATATACACCAGGTATATTATAGAGTTACAAATCATATTTGGAATATGAAATTGATGAGGGATTTTGGTTGAGGTACATGTTGGGTACATGGTTGAGACAAGTAGTTGATAAGTTGGCACATACATGAGGTGTATAGTTGATTATGTCGGTACATCTTGATGATTCATAGTTTATGAGTAGTTGATTCATGATCAGTAAATACTTGGTACATGGTTGGAGGCACTTGTTAGTAGTATTGTTGACACATGGTTTATGGATGATGTAGCATACTTGTCTTGGTATATTATTAGAAGCATATATTGATGATGGTGATGATTATGAGTTGTTTTGTTATGCTTGGTTGATGCACATCTTGGTGATATTGTGCATATGGTTGAGATTTGTCTTGGTGATTGATCTTGGTGAGTAGATCTGATTTGGTTGATAAGATTGATGTGACGGGTTGTTGCGATAGGTTTTTTGGACATGTTATTGTGACAGGTTATATGTACAGGTTTGGTGCATGGTTGATGCATTTGTTTATGGTACAGGTTGATGTATGGTACATGTTGGCACAAGTTATTGGTACAGGTTGTTATAGGTTTTTTGGTACAATTTGATTGGTATAGGTTTACAACAGTATATCTCACAGTGATAGTGTAACAGTGGTTCCATCATTCTACTTCTATGTCAGGGTGGTTGGATGGGGAAAGGACAGGTTGTTGTAGCCACCTTCCAGTTGTAGCCGGAGAACATAGAGGGTTGTATCCACATTTTGGTTGTAGCCATATAATTGGGGAGTTGGAGCTTCCCCCATGTTGTAGCCTGAGAAACTAGGGGGTTGGAGCCTCCTTCCAGTTGCAGTTGGAAAACAAAGGAAGTTGGTGCTTCCAATGAATGTAATTATTAAATACATATAAGAAAAAGAATTATGTGGTTTTCTCCCGCTTTGGGTTTCCACGTAAAAAAACTAGTCTATTGTGTATGTGTATGATTTCACATTTGCTCATTGTTCATTTACTTTGCAACTATTGGATGATAATGCTACATTGATATAACACTTGCATTTTATGGTTAAAAATAATTAAATTGCTCTGTTATGGATTCACCCCCCCTTCTCAATAATCCAACAACAATCACTTCTTCAACCTACATACCAAATTCTCCTTTCCTTTTACCTCATACCCTTGTGTTTTCTACATATAAATATCTTCCTCCAAATCCCCACAAAGAATATTTTTTTTTACATCTAACTGTTCAAGATGAAAATATTATACTTCCACAAGACTTAAAATAGTCCTAATTGAAGTCATCTTAACAACAGGAGAAAATATTTCATCAAAATATATACCTTTCTTTTGTGCAAACCCCTTTACAACAAGTCTAGCCATGTACCATTGTTTTCCTCCATCTTCTTCCTTCAACCTATAAACCCATTTATTCTGCAATTCCCTTTTTCCTGCAGGAAACTGAACCAAGTCCCAAGTTGGGTTATTGACCAAGGAATCCATTTCCTCTTTCATTCCTTTCTTCCACTTCTTTATAGTGTCTACCTGCATTGCCTCTTCATAATATTCTGGTTCACGAGAATCAGTCAACAATAAATAATACAATGAAGGAGAGTACTATTCAAGGGGTCTAATTAACCTGGTACATATTCTAACAACACTTGCAGGAGTTTGATGTATCTTATGTTCTTGTTGTTGTAAATTTTGATTTTCTAGTACCTTTGGAATTTATTTTTCAGTGATCTCATCAAGCACTATGTATTCTAGTTTTTCTTTATCTTGTTTCTTTTCCTGCAACTGATCTTTGTACATGACCTTCTCATTGAATATGAAATCTCTAATCCTAATGATTTTTTGATTTTCATAATCACACAAGCGATAACCAAAATCATTAACACCATATCTAATAAAGGTAAAATTCTTAGATTTTTCCTCAAGCTTTGTTCTATTTTCTTTATCAATATGGACAAATGATTCACAACCAAAAGTCTTCAAAAATGAATAGTTTACCTTTTTACTTGTACATGCCTCCTCTGGAATGCCAACACCCAAAGAACTCGAAGGTCCTCTTTTTATCAAGTAAAAATCAGTATCTACAACATCTTCCCAAAATTGTAAGGGCAACCCTGCATGCAATCACATACTCCTTTCACACTCCATGATTGTCTTGTTCATCCTTTCTAAAACACCATTTTCTCTTGGTGTTCCTTGAACTATTTTCTCTCTACGAATCCCATGGTATGAACAGTAATCATCAAAATCCTTGCTGCAATATTCACCTCCATTGTATGATCTGAGACACTTCAACCTTTTTCCTTTCTCATTCTCAACCAAATCTTTCCATTTCTTAAAAGTGTCAAAACATTAGATTTTTGTGGAATGCAATAAACCCAAGTTTTTCTAGTTGCATCATCAATAAAAGTAACATAATAATGAGAGCCACCAAGAGATGATACTTGAGTTGGTGCCCATACATATGTATGCACAAGATCTAACATTTCACGATTCTTTTCTTTTCCAACTCTAAGAAATCTGACTCTTTTATGTTTTCCATAAACACAGTGCTCACAGAAATCAAAATCATTTTTTTTAAGATCTGGCAACAAATTTATTTTGTGAAGTATCTACATCCCCTTATCACTCATATGTCCAAGCCTATGATGCCAAAGTATTGTATCAACTCCTATAGAAGCTAAAGAGATATAAGAATCAATATTACCAGTACAATGTACCTACCTTCTCTCATTTTTCTATCACCAGTGATCCTTTAATGACCTTCTGCACCTTATATGTAAATATGGATATAAATCCTTCACTTTCCAACTGCCTTGTTGAAATTAGATTTTTCCCTAGATTTAGAACATGTATTACCTATTTCAACAACCGTTGGTTTCCATTCTTTTTCTTTATTTGTACCTTTCCCATTCCAAAAATTGTGTATGGTGCATCATCACCCACATGAACCTATCCAACATCACCTTGAACATAATCTAGAAAACATTTTCTATGTGGTGTGGAATGAAATGAAGCACCTGAATCTACTACCCAAGACTTAGAAATATTATCTATAGAAAGAATCAAATCATATTGTAACACATCACCTATTACATTTGCTTCCTAATTTTTCTCATGTTGTCCATCTCTTTGTTTCTTTGTAGCTCTATAGTATTTCTTCAGATGTCCTTTATTCCCACAATTCCAACACTCTATATTTCTCAGTCTAGATTTGGATCTACCCTTCCTATAATTCTAACGATTCCCTAATCCTTTTCCTCTATCCTTTTGTCTTCCCCTGTTCTCCACAGTCAACGCATTACCTGATGTCTCACCTTTTCTTTTTCGTTGCATTTCCTCACTAAGGATAACACCAACAACATCATCAAATTTTAGAGTGTTTGAACCAGAGATAGATTTACTTACATCCATGACCAAGGCATTCCAACTTTCTGGAAATGAGAACAGGATTAGAATATCCCTTACCTCATCATCAAAGTCTAGTTTTACATAACTTAGTTGATTAGTAACTGTATTAAATTCATTTAAATTATCTGCAACAAACCCACCTTCTTACATCTTCATATTAAATCATCACTTCATTAGAAATACCTTACTGGACACCGAGGGTTTTTTATACAGTTTATCCAATGCGTCCATTAGTTCCTTTGTTGTCTTTTCTTTTGAAATATTGAAAGCTATTGATGTTTTCAGGCTTAGTCATATCATTCCTAATGCCTTTCTGTCAAGAACCTCCCATTCTTCGTCCTTCATGGTCATCAAATTATTTTCTATTCCACCCAATGGTAGGAATATATCCTTCTTATATAAATAATCTCCCATCTGAATCTTCCATAACGGGTAGTTTTGACTATTAAATTTATCAACCCTAAAATTTCCATCTTCCAACATTTCTCCCACTCAAACTAGGAACCATGTTTTCTTATGAGTTACCTTTCGCTCAGATACTCGTTTTTATAAAAATAGTATTGTGGAGCAATAAAATAAAATAAATGCAGAAATAAAACACAGAAGACACACAATATAATAGAGACATAGATATACATGGTTCACCAAGTGTAGGCTACGTCCACTAGAGAAATTGTCAGGTCCTTCCTTTTTATTATCCAACAAAATGAAGGGATATAACCTACAACACGCCCATTGTAACTTCCTCTTCTTTCTCTCACAATATCATCTCTCATAATACAATATTCACACACATACACAACCACAATACAATTCCCTCATAAAACAGGCTTACCTTCTAGGGAAAAAAACCCTAACATAACTTCTATCGTCAGATCTTCAACCTCATAATGAATGGTCCATATTGACTACAAAATTACAATATTTTACAAGGAAAATTTTCCCAATATTTCGCTTCAAGGGCACTACCCCCGAATCCCCCTCTAGGACGGGGCTACAAAAATGAGCCCCCTAGCGACAGTTGTGGGGGGTAAATCCCCCACACACCCCCCATTAGGGAATGTATTACAAGAATGGTTGAAACAAACCTCTGAATTAGGAAGATAATCAGGCTCCACAACCAACAGTTGAGCACATAATTATTTTGATATTGAAGCCTTTAATTATATTTTTATTGTAAATAAATTTTCTTGGTCCATTTCCAAGTAAATTGATTACTCAAAGGGAAATTTGGTTATCAAGAAAAATTTTACATACAAACTAAAGAAACAAAGATTTGGGGTTTTCTATTTAGAATTCTCCCATTTAATAGCCCAATCCAAGAACATCAAGCTACCTCTTTCAGATTATGACATAGGAGTACCACCACTACAAAAATGTAGGGGGATTTTATCCTCGTGAGGTTGTTTTTTGGATATTGACAAATATCAACATCAACAAGTTCCAACTAATTATAAACTTAATCTAAATAAAAAACAAACTAATCTACAAATACTTATTACATATCCTAGGTACGAGCAAAACTAATAGATGAGTAGAGCTTAAAATGATACGTTTGATAGAAGAAATTGTTGGATTACTGAGAGGGGGGGTGAATCAGTAATGAGAAATGTATACCACTTTTAACCACAATTTATATTCCTTTAAATTATTCAATCATGTTCATCCGGCCATCATCAATATATTATTGCATCATAAACATTAACATCCATCAATGCATAATAAACAAAAATAAACACATCCACACAATAAATTGTACACCAATATTTATGTGGAAACCCAATGCAAGAGGAAAACACAAAATTATTTTATTATATATCAAAGAATTACATTCAAGTAAGCACCAACTTATAATTCTATAGCTCCAACTGGAAGGAGTATCCAACTCCCTAGTTTCTTAGGATCCAACCTAAAGGAAGATCCAACTCCCTAATTATCTGGCTCCAAACAGAAGGAGGTTACAACCCCCTGTGTTCTCCGGCTACAACCAGAAGGTGGATACAAACACCTAGTTCTCAAGCTCCAACCTCAAGGAAGCTCCAACACCCTGATTCTCTGACACCAATCAGAAGGAGGATACAACCCCCTTTCCTTTCCCTGTCCTGTCACTCTAAAATATAAATGCCTAATGTAGAAAACCTATCACTATCACTGAATCAACCACTACCACTGTCACTCTGTCACAATCAGCTTGTAACTTGTCAACCTAACCAAATTTTCACCATCACAACAACCTGTACCATGCATCAATCATGCATTAAACTATACCTCAACCTATACCATCAAACAATGCACCAACCATGCACCAAACCTGTACCAACAATCTGTACCAACACAAGTGCATCAACTATGCATAACACAACCTATTACAACAACTTGTCACATCAATCTGTCTCATCAATCTCATCAACCAAATCAGATCTATTCACTAAGATCAATCACCAAGACAACTATCAACCAAGACTACTCAAAAACATCAACAAGATGTACCACAATCAATATGTTCTTCTAAAAGTATACCAATACATATATGCCATATCATCCATAAACCATGTGCCAACAATACTACTAGCAAGTGCCTCTAACAATGTACCAAGTATGTACCAATCATTCATATACTATAGATCAACCTATGACTCATCAAGTTGTACCAACATCACTATATCATACACCTCATGTATGTTCCAACTCATCAACTATATGTCTCAACATGTACCCAACATGTACCTCAACCATATACCAAATATATATACCAATATAACCAACAAAAGTTTTCTAGCAATACATTGCGATATCGATAGGTCAAATACCATAAAGCCTCACATCAAACTATGTGCCAAAACTTCACACTTTTTTATACTCAAGTGTGTACCAATCATACACCAAGACCACTAACAAAATCCTCTCACAATATACCATAAGATGTACCAATAAAATGCAAACATGCAGCAACAATATAGATCAACATATCTTCCTAAAAAACATTCACTACGAAAAGTACTATACAGCCAATAGTGCCTCTAAACATGTACTAAGGATTTGCATCTATAGATCAAGGATATGCCTCTAGCTAGTATCACATTACCATGATTTGCCTCATAACCAAAGTGCCATAAAATCATTGAGAAAGAACTCAAAATAACCAACAATATACCCTAACTGAAATGACTAAATCCACACACTAGGGTTTGTACCATATACTTATGATATGCCTCAAGATTATACTTCAAAACTAAACCTTGTACCATCATCATACACCCTTAAACACAAGCATATACTCATATGTGTATCTCTATGACTAACCTAGAACATCAGACCTCAGTTATCCATACCTTTCTTAGCTTATGTTGCATGTTACAAGCCTTTTTCATAAACTTATCAACGCATCGCTTGTTGCACACTAGTTGACCCATGAGGATGCCTCGCTTGAAACCTATAGGTTGACCCACAAGGAACTCAATAATTAGGGTTTTTCAAAAACCCTTTCCCTTTTCAGCTCCAAAAACTTTTTGTCAAACTTTCTCCACTTCCTTAGCTTCACACAACCTCAAATTTGGTAATGACCACCTGGAAATAACCTTTCACAAAATATATTCAACTAAGTTCAATAGGTTATAATAGGAGTCTCTTGCTCTCTTATTTATACTTTTCCAAGTTCCTTCCTCTAGGATTTTCCTTGTAAATGTTTTACCCCTTTCTCCATATTCTATGGCTAACCACTTTCTTGTCGCAACTAACAATTCTTTAATTAGTCAAATCGTAAATTCTTTACCCTTAACTAGCTTCTTGTTGGAACCACTTTATTATTTAATTAATTTATTATTGAAACAAATTTAACCGTGATTAACTCCTATCTACAACCAATTTGACTAGTAAACTTCTTCTAGGAGCTTCTAGAATAATTGACTTCTTTGACCTTATAGGGGCTTCTAGATAACACAAAAGGGTTATCCAACTTCACAAAGCCTTAACTCCCTAACCGTGAGGATTTATGTGACATACCACATCACCGGAAATGGAACTGGATGTATTATCCATCCAAAATAGTCTCACCTGCAAAATCACTAATCTTCATGTCTTAATTCCTCAAACAAACTCAGGTTCCATAATCATACCTTTGGGATACTAGACTTCTCCAAGGGTTTACATCAATCTATAAGGGTTGACATAAATATCCACTATCACTCTCCAAGGGTTGAAATTAATGAAAACCAACTATCCAAACAAATCTTCCAACAATATCCCCCTTTGGCATTAATGGAAACACCGACATTGATGGAACACTTAGTCATGACAACACTCATTCTCATGCTCCCTGTGATCATCAGTCCTCATCAATTTTTATATCTCTCCCCCTTTGACATCAATGGAAAAGGGTATCTCTCCTTGGGGATACTCCCCCTAACTTGACTCTCCTTGGGACTTCTCCCCATGTCTTCATGCCTCTGATTACTCTCTCTCTCTCTCCCTTTAACAAAGGATTAACTCCCCATGTCGATCTAACATTGTACCTACTCTAACCAATCCTGGTTAAAATAATATCTCCCCCTATGTGTGTGTATCCCTGTCTGTATGCTACTAATCTTCTTTTTTGAATATCTCTCTCTGATGACTTCTCTTCACATTTCTATGTAGATCAATATAGGTCTTCCTATACTTTATTCCTTTTGGAGTTATTTTCTATCGATGCTTCCTCATGTAATCAACTGACATATGTAAAAAGCATTCAAGATTAAGCATTAAAAGTTTAATCATTCAAATAATCATCCAATGTTCTTTGAATCAAACTCTGAATCAATTTATGAATCACTCTCTGAACCAATCTATGAATCCATGCTCTCATCCACTATCATATATCTTTCTAATATTGTTAATCCATCTTTGTCCATATTTTTCATGACTTTTCTACTTAACAATCCACAATGTCGAACCATCTATAAATGTACTATCATGAAGTCTTCATTGTTGTAATTGATCATCAAATTTCAAATGTTTCCACTGGTCTTCTCTAACTCTGTAACATCAATCTGAAACACTTCGCATTGCTCGAAAGATAAATATCTAATCTATAGAGTTGCTTCCTAGAATCCCCCTATTCAATATTCATATTACATGGGAGTCTCCAAGTCTAATGGATTAGAAAAATACCCCACTCTAATGCGGATTCATCTTCCTCTTCATCTGTGGATACATATTCCTTTTATTTCTCTTTCTACATTCTATCATCATCCTGAGTTTTGATAGTTTCTTCATCCTCTACTTGAATTCTGACACTTTCCTCTTTGCCTATAAATTCATCGTGATCTTGTGTTGTTGTAAATCCTGAAAGTATGATTCCTTGGACATGTTCTTCATTTACTTTCTCGTCTTGTTTTTCACTTCTTCTCAAATCCTTCTTATGCATGTCATCAATATTTTCTTTCATGGGAGGATTTATCACGCTTCTACAATTTTGAGCTATGTTTCCATAGTTGTATCATTTTTAATATTCAATATTTTTGGGGGCCACATAAGCATTTTTTGCCTGATCATTTATTTCATAAGCCAAAGTTAGTAAAATAAAAACAATGACCATAAAATAAATTTACATACATGGGAGTGAATGATCTTCTTTGTGGTGTATCCCTTCTAGATTCATGTCTTGGTTGACCATGATTGCCATTTGTTTGTTTCATGAAAGTAGAAGTTTTTTGTATCCATTCCTTTTTTATTCTTGTTCACCATGATTCCTTCCTTTGACAACTTTTGCATAACTCTTTTGTTATGTTTCTTTCATCATGAATCTTGAACCTTTCTCAGTCTCCATTTGGTTGTATCCTAGTCTAGATTCGTCATAGTATGGACTTTGATTATTGATTATATTATCCAATGTCTTGGTGTTATCTTGATACATGTCCTTCTTCTGAAGATATGTTCTTAGAGTGACTGCTTCTGCTTCCAACCTTGAAATCATCTTTTCTTTCTTTGCTAGTTAACTTCTGAGTATTTCTTCAATCCTTCTATCCTCTTCTACCTGAACTTTCAAATTCATAATTATCTTCTTGAATTCCTATGAGTTGCAATTATGGACTCCTTTTACTTTTAGTCCTTCCTTGAGTGACTTGTTTGTCTTTCTTTATTTCCTTAGTTCTTCTAAGGCACTAATTAATTCTGCTCTGAGATCAACTTTGCTTTCTTCTTCAAAATCATTGGAGTTTCTTGTTTGATTTTCCCTAGCCATAAATAGTACCTTTTCTAAATCATTGTCGGTTTCATCATCTTCATCAGATGAGCATCTATCTTCTCTTGAGTAGAGATTTTTCTTGAACACTTTCCTTTTGTCTTTCCTATTTCCATTTTGATATTTATTTTATTTCTTGGGATATTCCTCTTCATAACTATCTGACTTCTTGGCATAAGGAAACTTATTTGCAAAATGACCAATTTTTTCACACTTACAACATTTCAATATAATATTACCTTTGTATTTACATGTTCCTTTTTTTAATTTTCTTACGATTTTTTTCATTTATTCATCTTCCTCTAAATCATCGTTGCAACTACATTCTGACTTTGGATTTTTATTTCTCTTTTTCTTTGTCTTATTGGATGATTTGAATGATGCTTCCTTTGTAACTAGGTTATCTCGTTCTATTCTCATTTCATAAATGGTGAATATCCCATGTAGCTCATCCATGCTCAAGGTGTCTAGATATTCTCTTTCTTCGAGGGATTAAATCTTCAGTTCAAATCTCATAGGTAGAGAACTCATCACTTTTTAAGCAATGATTGGTTCCTTCATCTCTTCTCCCAAAACTTTAATGGAAATGACTATCTCATCAACTCAGAGAAAGTAGGAGGTAATGTTTCCATTGTCCTTCATCTTCATTTTTTCAAACTTGGCACTAAAGGTTTGAAGTTTGTCTCCCTTAACCTTGGCGTCTCCTTCATAGATATTCTTTAGTTTGTCCTAGATTTATTTTTCGGAATCACAATGCACAACTTTGGTGTATAATGATTCAGTCAAACCATTCAGGATAGCATTTTTTTCTCTAGAATCATGATATTCAAGTTTCTTTCCATCCTTATCTATCATAGGAGTGGCAGATGCTCTGTTTCCATCAACTATTGATCAACAAACATTGAATATTCTGCCTATATATATGTTTCATTATTTTACTTCAGACTTCATAGTTCTCTCCATAAAACTTTGGCACCCCAATTATATTGTAATCCATGATCTCCTTTCTGTGGTTAGACTTCTTCTTGAAGGACCTGCTCTGATACCAATTGTTGGATTACTAAGAGGGGGGAGGGGTGAATCAGTAATGAGCAATGTATAACACTTTTAACCATATTTTATATTCCTTTAACTTATTAAATCATTTTCATCAGTTCATCATCAATATATTATTTTATCATAAACATTAACATCCATCAGTGCATAATAAACAATAATAAACACATCCACACGATACACAATACACCAATATTTACGTGGAAACCTAATGCGGGAGAAAACCACAAAATTATTTTCTTGTATGTCAAAGAATTACATTCAATGAAGAACTAACTTCCAATTCTCCATCTCCAACTAGAAGAAGGCTCCAACTGAAAGGAAGCTCCAAATCCTTGATTCTCTAGCACCAACCAGAAGAATGATACACCCCCTTTCCTTGCCCCATCCTTCCACCTTGAAATATAAATCCCAAATGTAGAAAACCTATCACTATCACTGAATCAATCACTACCACTATAATTTTGTCATTTTCAACCTGTAACCTATCAACCTTTCCAACCTGTCACCATCACAATAACCTATACCATGAATCAATCATGCATCAACTTGTACCTCAACCTATACCATCAACCAGTTCATCAACCATGCACCAAACCTGTACCAACACAAGTGCATAAACTATGCAAAACAAAACCTATCACAACAACCTGTCATATAAAATTATCTCATCAATCTCATCAACCAAATCAAATCTATTCACCAATATTAATCACCAAAACAACTCTCAACCATATGCACAATATCACCAAGATGTTCATCAACCAAGACTACTCACAAACATCAACAAGATTTACCACGATCAAGATGTGCTTCTAAAATTATACCAATACATATATGCCATATCATCCATAAACCATGTGCCAACAATACTACTAGCAAGTTCCTCTAACGATGTACCAAGTATGTACCAATCATGCATCAACTATAGATCAAATTATGACTCATAAAGTTGTACCAACATCACCATATCATACACCTCATGTATGTGTCGACTCATCAACTATATGTCTCAACATGTACCCAACATGTACCTCAACCATATACCGAAGATATGTACCAATATAACCAACAAAAGTCCTCTAGAAATACATCACAATATCCATAGGTCAAATACCATAAACCCTCACATCAAACCATGTGCCAAACCTTCACTATTCTGAAGCCTCAAGTGTGTACCAATAATATACCAATACCACTAACAAAATCCTCCCATAATGTACCATAAGATATACCAATAAAAATCATACATGCACCGACAATATACTTCAATAGATCTGCCTCAAAAACATTCACTACAGCAAGTAGTATACATCCAATAGTGCCTCTAAGCATGTACCAAGTATGTGCATCTATTGATCAAGTGTATGCCTCTAGCTAGTATCACATTACCATGATTTTCATTATAACCAAAGTTCCATAACATCATTGAAAACTACTCAACATAACGAACAATATACTCTAACATGAATGACTCAATCCACACACTAGGGTTTGTACCATGAACTTATGATATGCCTAAATATTATAATTCAAAACTAAACCATGTACCATCATCATACACCCTTAAAAACAATCATATACTCCTACCTATAGCTTTGTGTCTGACATGGAACATCAGACCTCATTTATCCATACCTTTCTCAGCTTATGTTGCATGTTACCAACCTTTTTCCCAAACTTATCAATGCCTCACTTGTTTCACACTAGTTGACCCACAAGTATGTCGTGCTTGAAAACTATAGGATAAACCATGAGGACCTCATTAATTAGGTTGTTTCATAATCCCTTACCCTCTTAAACTCTAAAATGTTGTTGTCAAACGTTCTTCTCTTCATCATCTTCGTGCAACATCATATTTGTCAATGATCACCTACAAATAACCTTTCACAAAAATATATTCAACTAAGTTCAATAGGTGCTAATAGGAGTCTAATGTTGGAGCAGTGTCAGAAAGCACACATGGAGAGACAACTTGGTGCCTTAGCGCGCCTTTGAATCATTTGGGAATATGAAAAACTTGTTTTTCCTTCAAATCTTTCTTGAACTGATTGAAAACTAAAGAAGATCAAAACACTTGGGAGAAAATTATCGCGAGCGAGTTGAGAGTTTCACTCCTATACTTTAATGTAACGGTGATTAAGGAGTAGTTATATTGTTTCGAGAATATAGGTAGTCGAAGGGAACCCTAGGAACCTTCTTGTATATGTAGATGCATTGTATGCCCAAATGAGGTTGTTGGAGGAGTATTGTTACTGAATGGGAGGTAGTTGCAAGTTAGTGAGAATACCTAAGAGGAGGAAATAGGAGATAGAATAGTTCTTTGAGAGATATTAAGAGAGATGAGACTCTGTTACAGTCCAGCCTATACATATTGTAATCATACATTCATCTTAATATAAAGAAAGCATTTTTTCCTGCATATGAACGTTTTGTGTGTTTATGTGTATCTGATGAATGTTATTTGTATGTGTTTATGTATGTTGTATATGTATGTGATAGGTTTTCATCTACAGTCGAAATATAGGAGTTTATGTCTTCATTGAGGTTGATATATTGTTCTGAATTCTTTATGTTGTACAAGGAGTGCACAACAGAACATTGGAGGTTATGTAGCCAGCGCAAGGAGTGTGCACCTGAACTCTGTGGAGTCAGAAAAGAACATGCCAGGAGAGCGCACCAGAGTGATAACAACTTAGGGGAAACTGTAACATACCCGACCACCCATAGGTCAGGATACGCCACTTAAACAAGATGCAACACACCCAACCACCTGTAGGCTAGGGATGTTGCAGTCCCAAGACTTAGTTCTTTGATATCTAATTTGAAGGCAAAGGGTTTCTCAACAATGTTAGGAGCATGCACACCACATGCATAATACAAGATCCATGCCACAGCATAAAAGAGATAAACAATATGCCATGCACAAAAAATAACCAATAGATAGGCACATTAGAATACATATCTCAGAGATAATTAAATACACAGCGAAATACATTAAATAGAAAACATAGAGAGCACTTATATTTGCAATTAAATGTTCACCAACTGGTTGCAGACCAAGGATGTTCCTCCCAACAATAGACGTTGTCGTTCATTTATCTCAACAGCAGGTCACCCTCGAGCCAGATCTATGAATCCACAAGGACGGGTCCTAGGCCAAGTATAAATACACAGTAGTTGGCTAAGTATCTCTCAGGTTTCCCAACCTTACAGCAATCCTAATTTCCATCTCTCTTTCCCCCTTAGCCTGCACAACCCCAAGAAATGAACACCTTTCTCTTCCATGTAGTCCCTGAGGTTGTTCCATTTCTCTCCAAGGCTCCAGGGCTACTGGTCAGAAAATATCCCTACTAGAAATTCCAAGGACTCTCAACTGTGGACATTTCCATCCAAACTGCCATCAAATCCATGCAAACATACATCCATTCCCTCCTAGAATGACCAGTAAATCATTACATTCATTCAACAATGGCTCTCCTCTTCATGCCATTCATTTCGATTCTCAACCCAAGAGAACACTAACTAGAAGTAGTGAGTGAAGAGGAAGAAGAACAAGTGAACAAGTGAGAAGAGGACAAACCAAGGAAAGAACGACCCCAAAACATCCCCCAATGCATGTTTAAATAATTACATGAAGACAAGGGCCACATGGCCTCCCTCCCAGGAAGCTCATGTAACCCCCTCTTCTCAATAAAATCAATTATGGGTAAATAAAATAATAATAACAAGACTTATCCCCCCAAGCCCCCTCTCTCGTGCAATCATAGCCCCCTATCTCTTTTGTCCTTTTCAGTCTTGGAGCCAACAATGTATTTTATTAATGTATAGGAAGTGTTACATTTCCTAGGCACTCTGGCCCTTTTTAAACTTTATTGACTTACCAACCTAAGTCATATTTACATAATACATTATAGTTTATAAGGGTTAGAACCGGGATGTTACATCCCCCTCCCCTTATTTTGGCACTGTCCTCAGTGCACAACACCATTCCAATATTATTAACATTAAAATTCCAGGCCCATTAGCCTTAATTCACACAGGCAATCCAACCCAATCTTATATACATAGGCACTCTAGCCTAAAACATGTATGCATAGGCATTCCGACCCAAAACATGTATGATGATCTTCATAATTTATATTTCTAGCAGTAGTTCCAACCAACAAGCCCTCCTTCCCTCTTAGCCCTGCACAACCCAAATAAATGAACCCCTTTCTCTGCCATGCAGTCCCTTAGGCTCTTCCACTTCTCCTTGGCTTCAGTGCACTCGGCTAGGAATTTTCAGAGTTGTGGGTTCCAGAAATCCAGTTGTAGCAAGTCCATTGGACTTTCTTCCTTCAATGCCTTTGTCATTTAGTTTCTCCAGCATCACTTTATTTTCTCTCATAGTCTGGTACTTTATAGATCTTCAACATTCATCGTTTTCCTACAATATTTCAAATTAGTGAGCATGTCAGTTCAAAATTTGTGCATAAAATTCTCGTTCTTTCTCATATTGTAAGAGTAAATTTTCATAATCCAATACAACAATTATCTATGTGGTTCATGGATCTTCATCCATATGGTTGTCTCGTTAACTAGGCTCACTATTTTCCCTGAAATACCCATTGTGTGCATGACCCCAATCAAGAGATATCAAAGTCTCCTCTTCATTATGGTCACTCACCTTCCAGGCCTAGGCTCAGGCATCCCCTTCTCTTATATGCAATACCTCAGGAGATCAATCTTGTCTGACCAAGGTTCTCTTGCACAAGAATATTTCTAGGGACATAGGGTTCTCATGTCACAACAGTAGCCTTTTCCATTATTTCCATCTTGCATATCCAACATATCATCTATGTTATACACATACAGTCATCATGAGATATCATTATAACCATTTCAAACATAAATGTCAAATTTTTTTTATATAGGAAAATAAATTTTTCCAAGCATGATTTTTCTTCTCATAATGGTTGGCTCTGCAGCTGTAGATATTTTTCTTCCTTATGGGATTCCATCCCTTCCATGTCCAAGACCATTCTACCTACAATTTCTTCAATTTACATTCGGCCAAAACAATTCGTCAGTAATTATCAAACCATAATTCCCAAAACTATTTTATATAGGAAAAATAAAACTTCTAGACATGAGCTTCTGCTCATAAAAAATTGACTCTTGCAACAATAGGCATTGGTCTTCTTTATGGTCTTACAACACTTCTATATCCAAGACCCCTTTTATCCTACAATTTCAACATTCCTCAGCCAAACAAATTGTCACTATCTTATGTACAAGACATATATTCTCATGGAAATGATTCAAAACAAAATCACAAAGTGCTCTCAGAATTTTTTACAACTACAATTCAATTACTTCTACTAATCCAACTATCAATTGGAATGAAATCATCATTACATACACATGTATTATCAGTCACATGAACTTTTCATAATGCCACAGTTAATAAGATAGAAATCAATGTGTCAATATCCATGGTCACATCTACACAATGCATCCATGCATTGACTACATAATACCACATAACTATGTCATGTATTCCACCATGATGAGTTGGAAGGTCTGGCCAACAATTCAAAACATCAACCACACACTTCCTACTGCTTGCCTAACTGTTTGGTTACCTTCCTTTTCCAACCAAACACAACATCAAGAATATAATCCTTAAGTTCTCTTCAGTGTTGGCAAAGAGATTGCAATCCAAACATCAATTATACAGTAGATACCATTGATCACTCACATAGCTCTATAGCCCTTCCATATCCAACCATATTATGGTCTCACACATGACTAGCTCTATGGGTATTCATTGTTATATAAGGAGTATGTGTCAGTGTTTCATGGAAACCTACACAAGAGATCTAGCTAAAGCGAGTACAAACAAAGTTTGTCAAGAAAGGAAGAGAGATTCAATATGGAAGAATGAGGAAATATATTCACACTACTCCAATGAGTTGATGATTGATACATAGATCATGATCAATATGATACAATGAATGAGTGGAATACACTCATATATAGGGAAAAACATTCCATAATTAAGAAAAGAAATCAAGTAGTTAGCTTTCCTTAGGAATGCATACATGAATAATAGTGATGGTAAAAATAGAAAGTCTAAAATAGAATCAGTTAGTTAACTCCCACTGAACTAGTGTGTCGAAAATAGAAATTTCTCCAACACCCCCCCTAAACATCACTATGGAGTAAAAAATGTGTCTCGACTACTAGGCCATTTTAGGTACTCATGTACAATGCAACTAATGAACATTGAATAAAAGTGAGGAAAGAGGGAAAACCACGTGGGAACAAAATCCCCCCTCAAAAGATAATGTATCAAAAGAAGAAAATAGCAGTTGCTATACAACTGTGTTCTTCACTGCAAGACGATCTCGCGAAGTATGAAACTTATGCTCACTAAAAGTCTTCATGAAGATGTAGAAATCTTTATGGATCTGATGAAGTCCTTTGGAAACCTGTCGGGCCTTGTACCTCTTGATCCTTTGGACCCATATGCACCTGAAAATATTCATTTCTGGTGGAAGTGGAACCAGATGCCAAGTCTGATTCTCTAGGAGCGATTCATGCTCCTCCTACATGGATTCTTGCCAGAATGGATTTCCCATAGCCTTATTTTAGGTCTACGGATTAGTAGATTGAACCATATAGCAATGAATGGGCATTGCAGGTTCTAAAACTGAAAATACATGAGAATACTCCTCATGCTGAGATCGAGTCCTCCTCGAATCCAATGGATTCCCTGCAAGGTTGCTCATTTCCTGAAGTGTAGTATGTGCCTTATTGGGCATCTTCTAAAGCTTTGGTGTTGGCTTCTTAACTGGATGTACTTAGGGATGATTTTAAGGATGGAAATTTATTTTAAAATGTAGAAACCTTGGCGAATCTTACTAATACTTCATATGTCAACTACAAATGTTCTACGATATTTTTGTAAAAATATTCAAATTTCTAAGTATTTTATATTATTTTTATAAAGCTTTGGCGATTTTTAGGGTAAATTAATTTTATCCTATAGAATTTGGGCGAATCATTTTTAAAATAACGAATCTCGATTTTGGAAAAACCATGGAGAATTAGCCCACGAGCAAAATTTAGCCCCTAAAATCATCCCTGCATGTACTACCTACTTATTTCCATGTACAGAATCTGAGTGTATGGAATCATCTCTGATGTTTGAAACTGATGGAAGAACAAGAGTATATGCATGTTGCACTGGAGGTGCATGCAAAGTACTCTCCTTATGTGTAAGTAGAATAGAGGAGTCATTGTCAGAAAACTTAGTGAATTTATACAACCTTGACTTGTGATCCACCTCACCAGTTTCAATAATGGAATTGTCATGCATGTCAATTACTGAAAATGAATCTGATGTAAATTCAACCTTTTTACCTTTCTGAGTGATCTGATAAACTGAGAGCAGATTCATAGAAATATTTGGAACATGTAGAACATTCTCAAAACTCCCATTGTGGAGTTCCACTCTCCCTTCTCCTGCTACTACTACTGGAGTGTCATCCCCCGTGAGAATAGGGAGTCTTGAGCATGGACTCAAAGAAGTGAAAACTTCCTCTTTTGCTGCCATATGATGGGATGCACCAGAATCTATAATCCATGAATCAGATGAGGAATTAATTGCAACCAGAGCATGATGATTA
Source organism: Picea glauca (assembly GCA_000966675.3). Taxonomy (NCBI): domain Eukaryota; kingdom Viridiplantae; phylum Streptophyta; class Pinopsida; order Pinales; family Pinaceae; genus Picea; species Picea glauca. Next base: position 193,777 of record JZKD02S2077256.1, on the reverse strand, counting down.
CCTTTATTAGGAGCATGATCTTCTTCCTTCCACTTCTTGACTCCCTCTGGAATGAAGTTTCCAAGGTTGTTCTATTGAAGTGTTTGTTCCATAAGATCAATTTTTTTCTTCATGCATGTGGATTCTTCATGATTCGCTTTATTGCAGTAAGTTCACTACTTTCCCTTCTTCTTCTTCTTGGAATCTAAAGAGTCTTTGGAACCTGAAGAATCATTAAAGGGTTTGGAATATCCCTCCTTCACATTCTGTTTGGATGACCCTTTTCCATCATGCATGGTGAGTGCATGTGCTCTGGGATCTTTCATGAGGCCCATCTATATGATTTTTGTCTACTCTTGTGTAAGAGACTTAATGAACTAGGCCAATGTAGGCATTTTTCCAATTTGCTCCAAAAAGACATCTACCAGAATGGAAATTGGAGACATATACAGCATATTATGGTCCTAGCATGGCCAAGATTGTTAGAATAAGTTGTTTCTCTTATGTAGACATATCAATACCACATTCACCCAAGCTCAATAACAAAGATTTAAATTTAGTAAAAAAATCATGTATATTATCAAAACTTTTAGGGTCTAAGGTATTCAACGTTGTCTCAAGCATATGACCTCGCATCTCATCCTGCTTTCCAAAGAGTCCTTCCAAGGTGGTCTAGATCTCATTTGGAGTCTTGCATGCAGTAACATGAAACCATAAATCAGTGGAGATTAAATCAAGAAGTAGTCATGTGGCCTCATCCTTATGGTTTTCCCATCTCATCTTCTCAATCGCTGATGTAGGTTATATTTCTATCACCATCGTCAAATTATATAGTCCTTTTCTTTTGAGTCGGAATGTCGCCTTGGGATTCCAATCAAAATAATTGTATGGTGTGAGGATTACCACCAAGTTATATTGTATAATAGTTTTCATATCCATCTCTCCCACTGTTTCTAAGAACCCCTAAAAATTTACTCTCAATCTGCAAGTGAAAAATTAAGAAATCACAGCAGAAATGGCACTTTAAGTGAAAATTCGTATCAGTTTCAAGAGATGATATTTCGACTTACTTTCTAATAAAATAGGGAGGAATCTCATCAAACGGTTGAAAACCCACTTCCAAAATGGGTCGATTTACTTGTCATGCGAACCGTTTCCTCAAAAACGTAATATTTTTGGGAGCAATCACTGTAGAAAGGTACGGCCATGGATTCGTATCAGTTTTAGGAGGCTATCTTGCGGCTTATGTTCTGAGAAAACGGTGAATAATCTCGCCAAACGGTTGAAAACCCACTTCCAAAATGGGTCGTTTTACTTTCATTTCAATATGTTTCCTTAAAAACATAATATTTTGGGAGGAATAGTTGTTGAAAGGTACGACCATGGATTTAGCTCGCCGAAACCCCGATTTTCCTTATTCTTTGGCTTGTCTGACTTGCTCCAAATAGCATAGCTCTGATAACATGTCATTTTTTCATGGAAACCTGCATAGGAGATCTAGCTAAAGAAAGTACAAACAAATCTTATCAACAAAGGAAGAGAGATTCAATATGGAAGAATGAGAAAATATATTCACACTACTCCAATGAGTTGATGATTGATACATAGATCATGATCAATATGATACAATGAATGAG
>JZKD02S2077256.1:154380-188170 GCA_000966675.3 Picea glauca | reverse complement strand
CTAAAAATCTCATGTAACCCCCTCTTCTCCATAAAATCAATTATGGGTAAATAAAATAATAATAACAAGACTTATTCCCTCAAGCCCCCTCTCTCGTGGAATCATATCCCCCTATCTCTTTGTTCCCTGTCATTCTTGGAGCCAGTGGTGTATTTTATTAATGTATAGGAAGTGTTAAATTTCCTAGGCACTCTGGCCCTTTTCAACTTTACCAGCTCACCATCCTAATTCATATTTACATAATACATTATAATTTATACGGGTTAGAACCGATATGTTACAAAAACCTCAAGGTTGTTGAACACCTTAGAGGAGAAAATGTGCAGAGGAAGCACATAGAGATAGATTCACTGAGAAGTCTGTAGAGCTCTATTGGGTGGGCATCGAGCAAGTGCAAGTGTGCACAAGGATAACTCTTTGTCAAGTTCAAGAAGAAGAGTATCATAGGAATATACTCACAGAGTTGTTGAACACTCTGTAGAAAAATCTCAGTAAGGTGTGCTTTGAGCGAGAGGTTTCCAGGAGGGCACAAGAACCCTTTGAAGGGAGTAGAAGGGTCGAGACCCTTAATATACTGAGTGAATCTAAAAGCTCAAAAGAGATAGCGTTATCAAAAACATAGATGAGACCCAAGCAGTCGGGCTCGTAAGAGGAACAAGGAACTGAAACCTTAGAACTTGAGTAATAATAAACTCAAGAGGGAGAGTGCAAGGAGCACGCAAAAGTGAATTTATTCCAAGTTCACAAGCTTAGGAGGAATATTGCAAGTTTGCATGCATAGCGCAAGTGTGTGCCGGAGCTGAGATCAAATTTCATTGTCAAAGCTTAGGAGGAAAATCAAAGTCGAGACCCTAGCAACTGGTTTCGCAAGAGAAGGTTCAAAGGCCACAACCTGTGAACACTTACAAATTTTCCCAAGTTTGGGAGACCAAAGAAGATCAGGAGGAGGAATTAAAACAACCATCAAATTGGCTGCAGGAAGAGATATGGACCATCAGACTAGGGTCCAAGACAAAGAAGGAACGTGTGAGGAGAAGAAATATATCCCAGCCATAGGATCTGAGTGAAAAAGATCGACAGGCCTCTGATCCAGGTAAAATGCATGGGCCTTAACCCTTTATGTGCACAGGAGAGTGGACTTGTTGAAGTCTTGAAGTCCTGAAGTGAACGGGGACCATCCATCGTCACGTTTGATAGGTGGTGTAAGATCCATAACTCCGAAGCAAGAGCACTTTGGAATTTTGTAGACAATAAGAGAGTGAAATTGTCGAAGATCCGAAATAGATCCTGGTCATTGGTTGCTAGGAGGTTACATGTCAATAGATATGAGACTTTGGGGGAAAGTCACTTAAAGGATTTTAGTAAGGAGTTGAAACTCTCGAACCCCGAAGAGACGAAGTAAATCATAGTCATCCAATTCAGAAGGACACACAACAAAGACCGGCGAACTTCGGGTGGAAGCACTCCGGGAGGAAGCGAAGAATGAGAGTTGAAACTCGCGAAGCCCAAAGAGAGAAGTGAATTATGGTCTTTGATCTGTGAGGGACATCTGTCGATAGATCGTTGTCTTCGGGTGAAAACACTCCAGGAGAAAGCGAATATTGAGAGTTGAAAATCCTGAAAGTCGAAGAGTCGAAGTGAACCATAGTCATCGATATGTGAGGGACACACATCGACATATCGTTGAATTTAGGTGGAAGCAATGTGGAGGAAGCGAGAGTTGACAGTTGAAACTTCTGAAACCCGAAGGGAAAAATAAATCATAGTCATGGATTTTGGAGGAGGGCACACGTCGATAGATTGTGGGGATCTGGGAGTGGATGCAAAAGGAGGAGAAGGGTCATTGAATGATATTTGACCAAGGCAAAAGGAGGACAGATCTCAGTCATAGATCAAGAGGCATTGCCTGAGATCATGAGATCGACAGTCGCATTTAATTGCAGGGATAGAAAGTGATTGGACTTTAAAAATCTGAGAGTGGGTTGCAATCGAAACCATGGTATTTCCAAAGGGATACATGGAAACTGGTAGTGAATTGCAGGGAGAAAAGTGGTGTGGTATAAAACTACTCTTGGCCACCCTGCAATCACGTATTTACATGAGGGCATAACCCAAGGTCATATGTGAAGGAAGGGGCCTAGCGAGGGGAGCTAGGGTCTGTTATTCAAATTCTTCAAAGAGGCCAGGAAAGAGCCTGTGGGTTTGACAAAACTTGCACTTTGAAGAAAAGGGGACCTGTGTAGATTGATTTGGATCTAGCAAAGACCCGAAGAGTCGATCTAACTCCTTGATTTGAACGATCCTAGACCGAGAGGTCAAGCAGCCCGAGGAGAGAAGGGGGAGTCTGCACCAAATGGTATCGGAGCTTAATTTTTTCTTGCAAACAATAGGCAAAGGAGAGAGGAGACAAAGGATATATTCTGATACCATCGAGTGGTATCAAAGCCTGATTTTGTTTGCAGACAACAGAAAAAGGAGACAGAGAATTTGATATCATCAAGTGATATTAAAGCTTAAAATTGCTTGCAGACAGTAGGAAAAGGAAAGAGAATATAGTCTGACTACATCAAGTAGTATCAAGTGCTGAATTTTGTCTACAAATTGTAGGAAAAGGTGAGAAGGTGAATAGAGATAATCTGATGACATCAAATGCTATCAAAAGATGAATTTCACCTATAGAGAGCAAGTGAAGGGAGACAGAGTATTGATGCTCTGTAAATATTATTGCAAGGTGTGAAAAAAATGGTAGATATCCAGAAGGGTTGAAGATAGATAGAGATGGATATTGAAATCCATAGGTGTGGTCAAGAAGAAGGCCACCACCGGAAAAACAAAACTGGAATAGAGAAAGAGCTCAGGAAGATCGGAGAAAAAATGGAGAAGCTAGCATTGAAGATGCAGGAGGAAGAAAAGGTACACTGGACATATGAATGGCCGTTGAAGAGGAAAGTGAAGTGGCATGTCGAGAAGTTGTTATCCAGAAGGCAGTAGCAAGTAAAGAGGAAGTGGTTGAGGCATTCTAAACACCTTAGTGGCATAGAAGAGAAAATGATTCGCATCTGTGAACTAGATATTGGGAGGAACCTCAGTGATGACTGATGCGAAGGAGGTGAGATCAGTTAAAGGTCTCATAAACTGTCAGGAGGGCAGAGGTGAAATTTCATATTTCCAGGGGGGAAATGAGATGAGATCAGCTGAAAATATCATAGACTGCTAGGAGGGAAGGGGAGAGATCTTAGATTTCCAGGTGAGAAAGGGAGAAGAGAGGAGACTATATGAAAGTCGCATGAACTCAAATGAGATTTCATATCAGCAAGGAGAGTTGGTGAAGGAGGATCAGAATTACATTCTGATCATTGGGGGAATTCAAATAGTCTAGCAGAGGCTAGTACAAGTGTTTCACATGAGGAAATAATGCAATGGGAATCCAAGAAAGAGGCCATGGGGCCAAATGCTTTTAAATTTAACTATTTCTATGATGCAGGTGCAACAGAGGAAAGAAAGCTAGAAAGGACTGTCAAAGAGGAGGAGAAGGAGCAGACACTGATGTCTTCCCCAGCAGAAAAAGAGGATAATTCAGATGAACTGCTCACTCAATGGAAGCAAGGGTTGAAGATGTTGGAGGATTGGTTGGACAATATAGAACCAGAATATGACTTCCAGGAGACAATCATGAATATTTTTGGAGAAGAGAATTCAGCAGAATTGCTCAAAAATTTCAGCTCGAGAGTTGAATAGGAGATGACTATAGCATTGGATCCTGCAACAGAAGAGGAAGTAGAAAAAATAGATTTTGTTGAGTTGTATGAGGAACTGGAAGCCTTGGAGAGAAGGGTAAATATGAATAGTAAGCATATCCAACAATTCAAGTCAGAAACAGGTGGAGGATCATACCATCCTGGGGAGAAGCTAGAGAAAATTGGAGTTGAACCAACACAAGAGGATATGATAGAAGTCAGCCTGTCAAAGGAGGAAGTTGAGCACCAACTCAGTGGTGAGACTACAGAACTAAAATATGCATTAGAGTGGCCAGCTAATTCCACAAGAGATGAATATAACATGAAGGATCAAAGTGATCAGATTGTCATGGAGGAGGGAGAGAACACATTACAACATGTCCAAGAGATGGAGAAGGAAGAGAATTCGGTGGAATTGCTCAAAACTTTCATCCAAGGAGATGAACATGAGGCAACTCTAGAATTGGGATCTACAGCAAAAGGAGATGAGCATTCAGATGAATGGATCAAAATTTACAGCCAAGAAGTTGAGCAAGAGATAATTGTAGAATTTGAACCTACAGCAGAGGAGGAAGAAATATATAGCATGGATCTTTTTTATCTATGTGAAGAGATGGAGGCTTTGGAGAGAAGGGTAAAGATGCAAAGTCATCTTATCCAACAATTTAAGTTGGAAATTGATGGAGATAAGATGCAACAGAGCATACTACAGGAGGAAATCCAGCCAGTGGACCAGTTGGACAAAGAAATAGAGGAGATAAATTGATTGATGTTGGAAGCATCATAAGAAGAAACATCATAGAAGTATGGAATAGAAGAGGACTTGCAGGAGCAGTAGGGAAACAGAGGAAGCAAGGAAGAGGAGCAAGTGGACACCTCCAATTTCAGGTTTGGGACCCTAGAGGATCTCAACAACATAGTAGAGGGATCCATGAGCAAGAGCTCATGATTTTCCCAGTAGTGGATTATGATGCAAGAACATCGTCAGCAAGAACATGTGGAGAGACAAATCGATGCCTCATCACACCTTTGAATCATTTCGGAATATGAAACATTGGTGTTTCTTGCAAATCTTTCTTGAATTGATTGAAAACTAAAGAAGATCAAAATTCTTTCGAAGAAAATGATCATGAGTGATCTGGGAATTTCACTCCTAGACTTTAATGCAGTAACGGTACTTAAGGGGTAGTTAGATTTTTTCGAGAAGATAGGTAGTCAAAGGGAAACCTAGGAACCTTCTTGTATATGTAGATGCATTATACACCCAAATGAGGTTGTTGAAGGAGTATTGTTACTGAAAAAGAGGTAGTTGCAAGTTAGTTAGCAATCCTCAGAGGAGGAAATAGGAGATAGAATAGTTCTTTGAGAGATATTGAGAGAGCTAAGACTCTGTTGCAGTCCAACCTGCACATATTGTAATCAGACATTCATCTTAATAGAAAGAAATCATTTTTTCCTGCATATGAACTTTCTGTGTGTTTATGTGTATCTGATGAATGTTATTTGTGTGTGTTTATGTATGTTGTAGATGTATGTGATAGGTTTTCATCTACAGTAGGAAGATAGAATTATATGTCTTTGTTGAGGTTGATATATTGTTCTGAATTCTTTAGGCTATGCAAGGAGTGCACAATAGAACATTGGATGTTTTGTAGCCAACGCAAGGAGTGTGCACCTTAACTCTGTGGAGTCATAAAAGAACGTGCCAGGAGAGTGCACCAAAGAGATAACAACTCAGGGGAAACCTCAAGGTTGTTGAACATCTTAGAGGAGAAACTGTGCATAGGAAGCACATAGAGATAGATTCCTTGAGAACTCTATAGAGCTCTTCGAGGTGGGCATTGAGCAGTTGCAAGTGTGCACAAGGAGAACTCTCTGTCAAGTTCAATAAGAAGAGTATCAGAGGAATATACTCACAGAGTTGTTGAACACTATGTAGAAAAAACTCAGTAAGGTGTGCTTTGAGTGAGAGGTTTCTAGGAGGGAACAAGAACCCTTTGAAGGGAGTAGAAGGGTTGAGACCCTTAAGAGACTGAGTGAATCTGAAATCTCAGAAGAGATAGCATTAGCAGAAACGCAGACGAGACCCAAGCAAGAAAAAAATCAAGAGGGACAGCACAAGGAGTGTGCATGGAAGTGAATTTATTCCAAGTTCACAAGCTCAAGAAGAATAATGCAAGTTTTTACACAGAGCACAAGTGTGCGCCAGAGCTGAGATCAAATTTCATTGTCAAATATCGGGAGGAAAAGTGGAGTCAAGACACTAGAAACTGGTTTCGTAGGAGAAGGTTCAAAGGCCACAACCTGTGAACACTTATAAATTTTCCCAAGTCCAGGTCAACAAAGAAGCTCAGGAGGAAGAGCAAAAAAAACCATCAGATCAGTTGTAGGAAGAGATCTGGACCATCAGACCAAGGTTCAGGATGAAGAAGGAACGCGTGAGGAGAAGAAATAGATCCCATCTGTAGGATCTAAGCACAGAGGATCGATAGTCATCTGATCGAGGTAAAGTGCATAGGCCTTAACCCTTTGTGTGCACAGGAGAGTGTACTTGTTGAAGTCTTGAAGTCTCGAAGTGAACAGGGAATGCCCATCACCAAGTTTGATAGGTGGCATAAGATCCATAACTCCGGAGAAAGAGCACTTCGGAATTTTGTAGATAGGGAGAGAGTGAAATCGTCGAAGAGACGAAATAGATCCTATTTGTTGGTTGCCAGTAAGTTACGTGTCAATAGATCTGATACTTCAAGGGAAATTCATTTCGAGGATTTTAGTGAGGAGTGAAACTCCCGAACCCCGAAGAGCCGAAGTAAATTGTAGCCATATGATTCAGAAGGAAACACAATAGAGACTCATAAACTTAGGGTGAAATCACTCTAGGAGGAAGCGAAGACTGAGAGTTGAAACTCCTGAATCCCAAAGAGTGAAGTGAATTATAGCCATCAATATGTGAGGGACACACGTCGACAAATTTTTGTCTTCGAGTGAAAGAACTCTGGGAGAAAGAGAAGATTGAGAGTTGAAACTCCCGAAACTCGAAGAGCTGAAGTGAACCATAGTCTTCGATATGCGAGGGACACATGTCAACATATTGGCAACTTCAGGTGGAAGTACTCTGGAGGAAGTAATAGTTGAGAGCTAAAACTCCTAAAACCTGAACGAAGAAATCAATCGTATTCGTTTATTTGGGAGGAGGGTACGCATCGATATATCGTGTGGATCTGGGAGTGTGTGTGAAAGGAGGAGAAGGGTCGTTGACAGATAGTTGACCAAGTCAGAAGGAGGACAGATCTCAGTCATCGATCAAGAGGCGTCGCCCAAGATCATGAGATCGACGGTCGCATTTAATTGTGGGGAAAAAAATTGATCAGACTTTAAAAATCCGAGAGAAAGTTGCAATGGAAACCATGGTATTTCCAAAGGGATACGTGGAAACTGGTAGTGAATTGCAGGGAGAAAAGTGGTGTGGTCTCAAACCACTCTTGGCCACACTGCAATCATGTGTTTACATGAGGGCACAGCCCGAGATCATATGTGAAGGAAGGGACCTAGCAAGGGGATCTAGGTTCTTTTATTTAAATTCTTCGAAGAGGCCATGAAAGAGCTAGCGGGTTTGACAGAACCTGCACTTTGAAGAAAAGGGGACCTGTGTAGATTAATTGGGATCTAGAGAAGACCTGAAGAGTCGATCTGACTCCTTGATTTGAACAATCCTAGATCGGGAGGTCAAGAAACCCGAGGAGAGAGGGGGGGGTCTGTATCAAAGTCCCTTTCTCTCCTATTTAAACTTTTCCAAGTGCCTTCCTCTAGAATTTTCCTTGTAATTGTTTTACCCCTTTCTCCATCTTCTAGGGCTAGCCACTTTCTTGTTTCAACTAACAATTCCTTAATTAGTCAAATCATAACTTATTTACCCTTAAGTAATTTCTTGTTGCAACCACTTTATTATTGAATTAATTTCTTATTGCAACAAGTGTACACATTATTAACTCCTAGTTACAACCAATTTGACTAGTAAACTTCTTCTAGGAGATTCTAGAATAATTGACATCTTTGACCTTCTAGGGGATTCTAGATAACTCAAAGAGGTTCTCCAACTTCACAAATCCATAACTCCCTAATTGTGAGGAGTTATGTGGTGTACCACATATCACCGGAAATAGCATGACATGTAATATCCATCCAAAATAGTCTGACCTGCAAAATCATTGATCTTCGTGTCTTAATTCTTCAAAAAAAGGTAGGTAGGTTCCATAATCATACCTTTGGGATACCATACTTCTCCAAGCATTGACATAAATCTCCAATATCACTCTCCAAGGGTTGACATCAATGACAACCAACTATCCAAACAAATTGTCCATCAATCTAAGACAATTGTCCAACAGAAATAGTTCATGACAACCAAGAATATGTTAAAACAATAATATTTTAGATATCATCTCAAAAAGTTGCAAAGGAGACCTGTAACATCATCCCTATACTCATTATAAATCACAACAACATGAACATTCTATATAATAAGCACATAAATAGTTCATATGATCAACACATAAAAGAACTCAAATGACAAACATATTTATGGATTAGTCCCAAATGCATTGGCTAACAGTTATGACTTCAAAAAAAAAATATTCTTCTCTTCATATATCCAACAACAAGAGTATCAGCAGTCTAGACAATGGGAAAAAGTTCATTCTTCCATTCAACGAGTTCTCTTTTATAAGATAAAAGAAACTCCTTAGATTTTTTGATTGCTCATTTCCTTTCCTTTTTTTGTTATTTTACACTTCAAATTTCTCTTACATTTTGTAAATGAAAAGGAAAGCATTATAAACATAAATTCAAGACATTGATGAGTAGTTATTCTCCCCCTAAGGCAATTCACAAATAATTTTTATTTAAAATTATTACCAACTCTTCTTGTTTGTCTCTTCTTATGTTCCTTGAAATGTTTTGGAGCATTTTTTAGTGTCATTTTGGTTATCAATATCATTCCATATTATTCGTATTTGTATCATCCTTTGAGGGTGCTCTTGCAAGTATGATTTTGACTCTTTTATCTTCAAATATGACTACTTGAACATTGCACAATCTATTTTTTATTCAATCCAGACCTATGTTTGTTTTATGTGTTTCAGGGGATTTTCACCCTCAATATGTCAATACTAGCTATACCATCTTGTTTTTCTCTTTGTTATCTTTTCGTTGAGCTATCCTAGGCCTGATTAATTTCCTATATCCATAGATATAGTTACTTGAAGTTTTCATAGTCAATTTTCTTGTTTTCTAGGATTTTTCGTTACTGTTTTGGCTTGAATCCCTTGTTGATTTTCCTTCTTAATAAGTTAATAAGATTAGTGTTATTTTATTTTTAAACCATTAACACAATAAGTGCATATAAAGGATCATTAAAATAATAACATTCACAGCATACACAAGATTTACCCTAGGAAAAACCTCTAGGGGAAAAACCCATCAAACTTCCTCAATATAGATTCATCAACCAAGAACAAAGCCTTTCTCCAAGAGAGAACTAACAAAGAAAAATATCCTCCTCTAACCCTTGACTAGGGAAGAGTAGCACACCACTTAACCAAGAGATACCCAAGAGATAAACCAAGAACTTCCACAATGTCACCTCCTAGCGGTAGTAGAATCTCCCTCTGAGACTTGTGCACTTCCTCTTTTTAGTTGTATAAATAGTGTGTGTACAAATGAGTCTCTGGCCTCTTTTATAAATAGTAGTTTGGCCAGCCTAAAATTAGGTCTGGGTCGACTTGTTACTTTACCCTTTTATTTTTGGTTTTACATGTCAAGGCACAATAGGGACGACTTTTACAAAGGAACAATAGGGCCTAATTAACAAATATAATATAATAATATTATTTAGGGTTTGTCTTGGTCAAATACAATAAGGATATCTTTTGAAGCTACTCAAACTTCAACACTCCCTCTTAGCAAGGAAGGTATTCTTCTTGTCACAGTCATCTTCATTTCTTATTTTCTTCTGCATACTTGTTCATTGTCTTGTTGTTAATCATGGATCTATATGTCATAAGACGTTTTGCACTTTCATCGGCCTTTCATACTAGATTAACATACTAGCCTATGTTGGAGTACCAACCTGCACTGGGGTAGTGTACCAGCCTACTTTGGATTTAGAAACCTGTGTTTGGGTAGCATACTAGCCTGCGTTGGATTTACCAACATGTGTTGGGGTAGCATACCATCGTGCATTTGGGTTACCAACCTATACTGGGGTAGCGTACCAGCCTACATTTGGGTTACCAACATACACTAGGGTATCATACCAGCCTTCATTGGTGTTACCAACCTATGCTTGGGTAGCATACCAGCCTACGTTGGGGTTATCAACCTACGTTTGGGTAGCATACCAGCCTACGTTCGGGTTACCAACCTATGTTGGGGTAGCATACCAGCCTACATTGGGGTAGTGTACCATCCTTCGTTGGGGTTACCAACCTGCGCTGGGGTAGCATACCAACCTACGCTGGGGTTACCAACCTGCACTAGGGTAGCTTCCTTGTTGGCCCTTGATCAAGTTTTGGAGAACCTTGGTCACGTTTGACCAATTTTGGGACTTCGACAAGTTGGTCAAAGGTGGAGCACAAGGCGAAGCAGAGATCGCGGGATCACGGCCCCTTCTTAGGGAATTTTTGAATTTAGGGTTTATGTAACGGGTATGGGATGTTAGCCCATGGGTTTACCCATGTTTAATCCCTTTTGTAATGTATAAATATAAATCTAGGTGATGTGAGTAAGAGAGACTCTTGGTGAGAGATATAGATGTGTAATGTGGCTGGTGAGATAAGTGTGAACAGTTGTGGACGCTTCATGCATACTGTGTGTTAAGAACTTGCAAAGCTAAGTGCAAGTGATTGTAAGAATCTTGTGTGCAAATTGTAAGAATGATTTATGCTCAAACCTAGCTCGAGGAAGGAGGATTTGGTGAGGTCAGCATAGATCTCCTGTCCTATGTGGAGTAGGTTCTTGTGGCTCTATGCTTGTAGAATATTGAAAGAAGACAATAAAGAAGAGAAGAGTTGGCGGACGTAGCCCCACACTGGGGTGAACCACGTATATCCTGTGTTTTGGTTGATTTGTGCATTATAGTTTGTTATGTTATTGATGTGATGTATGCTTAGTGCAATGATATATGTTATATGCATATGATATAGTATCTTGGTGCCTAGTGATGTGAATGAATGCTAGATATGATTTATTTCTATGTGCTAAGTTCTTGGAAGTGTTAGATATTGTTGAATACTGCGTTGTTCTGTAATTAGGGTTTGAATCTGCAATGTAAATAAGGGTTAAATGCTAATGAATGTTAACTATTAAGTGCTATTTTAGTGTTGTAATCACATATATGTGTCCCATCTAGGTTGTCGACACTTGAGTCTTGCAACCACCCCTGCCTCTACCTCGGGTGAGACTTCATCTACTTCGCAGGTGTTGCCAAAAGGGCCAGTAGTTAGGGTTTTGTTGGTGCATTGATGAAGCATTGAACCATGGGTATGCCCATGTGCCAACAAATGGTTCTATTGTCGGGACCTGAAACTGTGATTGCTAGGAACTGAAGAAAAGAGAAAGATTTGTGCGTAGATCTAATGCCCTAGTGTGTAGTATTCTACTTGACTTGCGAAGCTCTGTGCTAAGAAGAGAAGTTTGATCTGAAGAAAAGAGGTAAGATCTTGAAGCTTTGTGCTCTGACAAAGATAAGATAAGTGAAATTTTTTATTTCAAAAGAATGGATCTAGGTATGTTTAATAGATTTGGTCCTAGTCTGAAAACTAGGGTACAGCTAGAAGAAAGAAGATTTGATATGAATAGATCTGACAGAAATAATGAAAGATATGGTATTCCTATGCATAGAAAGAATTTTTGGACTAACAAGTGGATGTAGGATCCTAGAAAGAATTGTTTTCAGACCCACCACTGTGATCCCAGTCCACGGTATAGGAAAGGTTGGGGATCATTCAAGAGAAAGAGAGGATTTACTAATTGTTATAGTTGAAGGAGACCAAGACATCTTGCTAAGGAATTCCCTGGTAGAGGTCATATTTTTCTTTGTTGTAAATTCGTGGATCATGAAGTTTTTCATTGCCCTAGAATGATTTCTAAAGTTGAAAAGATGTATATGAGACAAGAAAACCATGAGGAAGGCCAAGAGACTAAGAATATGCTCAAGAACCAGAAAGAATCAGAGGCTATTTTATTGCAAATGAAAGAAACCTTGAATGATCACAGAGACACCAGTTTATCAGAGATATTAAAAGAGAAAGAGTGAATAGAAACAAGAATAGGAGACTTTGACATAGACTATGTCTTGGATGAGAAAACATAGGTGAATATCATGACAGAAAGAACTTGGGAAATTTTGGGAAAACTAGCTATGGTTCCTTCATTGGGAAGAATAGGATTGTTTAAAGGGAAGATGATAACCCTATGTGGAAGACTTACCCAGATACCTATGAGTGCTCATGGAACTTCGACAGAAGAAGAATTTGAGGTCGTTAATTTTGTTGAGAATAACACCCCATTTGCTATTTTGCTAGGAAAAACTTGGGTTGAGAAAGATCAGATCCGAAGGGAACAAGAAGAGTAAACTCTAGAACAAGAAAAGAAAGAACTAAGAGATTTCATGGCTAGGAGAATAGCACACTTAATAAAATATCAAGAGGACAAGTCGAAGCAACTAAGAGCTAGAGACATTGTTTTCGAAGTTGAATGAACACAGGAAAGCTTAAGAAACTTATCCATGCAATAGAGTAGAGCACTTACTCCAAAAAAAGAAGAAGTATTACTCTCGAACCCTTCGAAAAAACCTCAGCGGTGCGAAGTTCCTATGCCAAGAGGAGATAAGAACAATAATGGAAAAAGGAAACCAATAACTCAAATCATAGGGAAGAAATCCAGAAAGCTCAGCAAGAAGAAATCAAAGCTAGAAAAATTGCAAGAAGTACCAGAGAGGACTTCGTAGAAAGAATGTTTGCAGAACTGGAACTTCATTGGGATATCAGAATAGCGTAAATTGGCACTTCACCACAACAAGGCAATATGACCATTGGAGGTGTCTGGACCGTTAGAATGACGCTCCAAAATGGCTAGAAACACAGTTATTGCTGGAATGTTCGCCACTAGACCATTGGGACCACACCATAACAGATGGAATTGCATTGATTGAGGTGTTCCTACCCATTGGAGGAGTATGTTACGACGTTGTCTATTTATCCCATAGAGAATTTCACCATGAACACTTTTGCCAATTGTGATTATTCGAGATGATTATTATCACATCGCGATTATTGAGACCTCACCACCCATGTTGTTACAGTGAGTGTTTGTTCACTGACCTGAGACATTAGATCTCGAGTGTGCATGTCAGATGAAATTAGAGCAGTATAAAACTCCTTCAAAGAGATCCTAATAGACTTCATGGTCACGAAGTTGATGTCCGCAAGCATCCAAGCCTCGTTGATTAGAGGAGTGCAAGCATCCTCATCGACTACTCATGGATCTGAACCATCTCGAGATGCGATAGAGAAACGAACCAAGCATCATGATGACTTAGCAAATGTGAAGATATTCCCATCTATCCTTCCCAACTACATCCCGCCTTTGGCTGGCGCGATGAGTCATGATATCATCTTGAGGGATTTCGACTACACAGTCATCACTGTGTACCTCCCAAAGGGAATACATGCAGTTAGACCACAGTTGGAGAGGACTCTGACGTTGAATATCAGCGACTATAAATTAGGAGACTGCAATAACTATGGCACGCTCACACCATACAAGTATTTGACCAAGAAAAAGGGGAAGAAGTCAAATATCATCCCCCAGCTGTGGACCATGGACATCATGAGGTCCACCATCCTGAACTTAATGAAGATACCCCACTTTGGAAGGCACTAGGAGGTTAATGTGTGCATTAAACTCTTGTTGTCGTGCTTCCATGGTGGTTACCTATGGTTGGACAGGTGTATCACAATCGATCCAGTGTTGATCCATCATATCACCAGATTAAGCATGCAAGGACCAGACCCATAATAATTTTATCTAGGGAAGGTTGTAGATCGCACCCTGGTACAGAGAATCAAAGATACTTATGGCGATGTGGAGAAGGAGAAGCGAGGCTACAAGGTAGCCTCCATCCAGAATGGCATAGTGTGCATAGCCTTCCAGTTGATCATTGGTAAGATAGTAAGGAAGAAAATACCCATACAGGTCACTGGGTTCATTGTTGACCTTGCAGGTAAATGCATTGAAGCACTACAAATGAACTGGGTGAGCTAGCTCGTCAACCAGTTAGAGAAATACTGTCACAAAACTCAGGATCAGGGATATGAGTTCCATTTTAGTTGGTTGTTGATCCACATTTCCTTCATTGCTTGGGAAATGCCAAAAGGTGTGACCTTCCATGAGATTGAGCCATCAGAAACCTTAGCTATGAAATTCACTATGCTCTAGTATTTGAGCGACATGGCTAAAAAATGGCATTCAAAAGTGGTGTTCCACACTTATTACCTTTAGTTGAAGAGGGCTATTGATTATTTCCCTCGTATGATGCTAAACACCCTGGATAGGTTCAGGCCAATTATGAAGTTCCACACATATAGACATTTTATTTATATCACTGCGCATGGAGATGAACATAAATAAGAGCTTCAATCCTACTAAAATCTCACAGAGGAGGACATAGAAGAAATAACTAAGGAATGGCCTACATATTTCCTTATACCAGTCGACCAGGTAGAACTATCTGACCCCGACCTCATTGGAAGTATTGTGGTCACTCGCGAAGAGTATGATGCACCCAGCAGTAGCAGGAAGAAAAAGAAGGAATATGTACAGAAAATAAACAACATCAGAAGAGATTGCATCAAATTCACCTAGCAGAGGAGGAGATGACAAAGTTCACAAAGAAGAGAAAGAAGGGGAAGAAGACAAGCAGAAGCAAAGCAAAGTAACACCACCTAGGAACCCCCTTGAAGAGGCAGAGACGTCCAAGAAAAGAAAGGTTTCCCCAACGAAACCTACATCGCAGAAGAATTCAAAAGCTAGTAAGATCAAGCTACGGACTGTGCTCATGGTGGATGACATCAACCTCATCATCGTCGCCATATCAGATAAATTAGAAGATATTTTACAGTGCAATGAAGAAAAAAAATAATAAATGTATGATCTCATTGAAGAAGAGCTTAAAGGAATATAGCAGGCTATCCATTCAAGCCGCATAGTGCCTACTGCGTTATTGTCAGCAGGGAACATAGAAGTAGGAGATGAGTCTGCCCAGCTACACAGAATAGCAGATGCAATGGAGTCTCACCTTCATCGTGTCTAGGAGGAAAAGGAACGAGCCATAGAGGCCCTGAAGCAAGAAAAATAGGAACCCATAGAACAACGTCGGGTTGCATAGCAAGAAAAATATCACCTCCAGGTGAAGTTTTCAAAGGATAGAGCATAGATCCAAAGGGAGAAAGAAAATATGATTGCAGAGCATATTGGATTTAAAGAAGCAGTCACTAGATCACTTCGCTTTGTGATAGGATTAGAGCATATGGACGAATACCCAGTGGAGAATCAAGTGGGAAGGCTTTCTAAAGCCATTCAACAACTCTAACAAAGAATAGCAGAATTGGAATTATAGACAGTGCCAAGCACTCCGCAAGAAGTGTGAGATATAAGAGAAGAAACTGTGAGGAGCATAGTTGAGAGAATCAAGGCATTATCCTTGGAATTAAAATAGCTCAGCAATCGAAGTGCGCAGACCTACGAGTGCCTTACATAGGACCCTGAGCTCAAGACACTGGAGTCACAACTCCAGGAGGAAAAACAACAAGCAATAATAGTGCAAGCACAGTTGAAGCTACTATCACCAGTCGAGAGGATAAAAAGAGCCCAGGAACAGTGCATAGTTCAGCAAAAGGCCCATGCCATTCATAACAAGGTCATGGAAGTGACCCAAAGACTCCATCCAGTGCAGGATGAAGCCTGTACACATTTTGAGGAAATTAAAGGACAAGGTGCACATCTAGAACAATTAGTCACTTCAATTGAACAATGATTGGAAGGACCTATCACTGAGAAGGTCATTCAAGAGTTTTTCGAGAAGGAGGGTCTGGCAGCTAAGCGGTAGGTCGAAGCATCTTGCACCAAGATCGAAGCCTTTGAGGTAGATTTACCCAGATCAGAGTGACTCAGGATGGGTCACAGGTGAGTGTTGGGGGCATGTTGGCCCTTGACCAAGTTTTGGAGAACCTTGGTCACATTTGACCAATTTTGGGACTTCGACAGGTTGGTCAAAGGCGGAGCGCAAGGCGAAGCGGAGATCGTGGGATCTTGGCCCCTTCTTAGGGAATTTTTGGATTTAGGGTTTATGTAATGGGTATGGGATGTCGACCCATGGGTTTACCAATGTTTAGGCCCTTTTGTAATGTATAAATAGAAAGTTAGGCGATGTAAGTAAGAGAGACTCTTGGTGAGAGATCTATATGTGTAATGTGGCTAGTGAGCTAAGTGCAAACAGTTGTGGATGCTTCGTGCATACTGTGTGTTAAGAAATTGCAAAGATAAGTGCAAGTGATTGTAAGAATCTTGTGTGAAGATTGTAAGAAGGATTTGTGCTCAAACCTAGCTTGTGGAAGGAGGATCTGGCGAGGTGTGTGCGAATCTCCTGTCCTATGCGGAGTGGGTTCTTGTGGCTCTATGATTGTAGAATATTGAAAGAATACAATAAAGAAGAGAACAGTTGGTGGACGTGGCCCTACACTAGGGCGAACCACATATATCATGTGTTGTGGTTTCTTTCTACATTATAGCTGTTATGTTATTGATGTGATGTATGCTTAGTGTAATGATATATGTTAGATGCATCTAATATAGTAGATTGGTGCCTAGTGATGTGAATGAATTCTAGATATGATGTGTTTCTATGTGATAAGTGCTTGGAAGTGTTAGATCTTGTTAAATATGGCGTTTTTCTATAATTAGGGTTTGAATATGCGATGTAAATAAGGGTTAAATGCTAAGAATGTTAATTGCTAAGTGCTATGTTAGTGTTTTAATCATAGATCTGTGTCCCAACTAGGTTGTAGACACTTGAGTCTTGAAACCACCCCTCCCTCTACCTCGGGTGAGACTTCATCTGCTTCGCAGGTGTTTCCGAAAGGATCGGTAGTTAGGGTTTTGTTGGTGTGTTACTGAAGCGTTTAACCCTGGGTCTGCCCCTGTGCCAACATTCCTCTACTTGGGATCTCATCACTTACCTCTATTGGGGATCATATCACTTCCCTCTACTGGGGATCACATCTCACTACTTGAGAAAACAATCATTTCTCACTAGTGGAGAAGTCTTTTTGGATCAATACAAGCTTGTCACTGAAATACTTGAACTTAACTCTAGACAGGGGCTTGGTCAACACATCTACTACATGTTCATCGATGGAAATATATTGGATTCTTACTTCTCCCTTCTGTACCATGTCCTGTACATAATGGTACTTGATCTCGATATGCTTGGGCTTGTCATAACACACTATGTTCACTTACAATTTTATGCAACTCTAGTTGTCATAATAGATACAGGTTTCTTCCAGCTCGAGATCAAACAATTCTGCAATCAACTTCTGAAGCCATACAGATTTTCCACAAGTTGAACATGATGCCATATACTCTAACTCTGCAGAAATGAGATCCATACAGGTTTGTTTCACACCGAGTCAGGAGCTCACAGTTGATCCCATACTAAGGAAACATCTAGATGTACTTTTCTAGTCTGTGACACTACCTGCCCAATCAGAATTTGTGTAGCCCTACAATCTTATCTCATGATCCAAGATATATCTGAGTCCATAATCAATTGTACCCTTTAGGTACCTCATCACATGTTTTTTCATAATCAGGTGAACATGTCTAGTCTCAATCATGTACTGAATGAATGTGTTTATTGCAAAACATATATATTTCCTCGTGTTCTTCAAATATATTAACGAACCAAATTTTCACATCACATTGTTACAAACTGGTACACTTTCTCAACTACAACTCAATCAGCATAGTCATGTGTTGTCTCTATGTTCTTTCTATAAATCACTATCTATGTCATTGTCTGAGAGTATGTCCTCCTCTCTCTTTTCAACTTTTTCCTTTTGGAATTGGGACTTTTCACTTGCAGCTGCTTTTTCTGAAACTGAGAATGACTTCTCCATTCTCACTGTAGCCACTGAACTCTGAGAGTAGCTCATTTATTTTTTCATAGAAAAAACTTCATCTAAAACTAAGAGTGGATCAATAACTGACATTGAGGGTACCTTATCCTCTTTCTCTATAGGTAACTCAATATTCTATTGTATTCATGTCTCCATGGCCTGACTCATGTATTGCACCAACTAGCAATAGAGATAACTCAATCTCAAATATAGGAATTGTCATACTTGCTCCCTTTGAATCTCGAACTGTTTCGACTTATTTTAATGAATAATGTTTGTTATATATATATACTTCTTTTGATTACTGGAGCAATTTTCTCGTCATAGTCTTCTCCCTCTTGTTGGGAGAATCCTCTGGACACAAATCAGGATTTGTACATCTCTATGAATGGTCCTGGGGAGGCTTCTCCTCCTTACTAGGACGTGAGGGTTGAATCCCTCTAAACTCTAGATCCTTCTAAGATGGTACTTGGTGGGTCCTCTTGCCTCACCACTGGTGGAACCATCTTCTCCTCATGATATGGCTCGTCAATGCTATATGGATTTTCATCTTGAAAAGTGTCACGAGACCATATTGGTCTCTTAATTCTTAATGCAATGATTCTAGGTAGGACCTTCTGGCTCTACTAAATATTCTTGATGAACTAAAGAGTGATTACCTACACTAGATCTATTTGTTATGTCATCTTTGGATCCTTCTTCTCCTCATGGTATGTCTCCATATGAGATGTTTTGTATCTAGAAAAAGTAGCTTCCTATTCTTCTTCTTCGATACATGGATGTATAGATCCATGTATACAACTTGGATAGTATTCTCCACGTCTCATATAATATGTTTTTTCCTACAACCATCACTATATCTCCCTCAGGGTTATCACCTGTGATATTCTTGGAACAAGATCAAAAAGGGAGAAATAATAGACAAGAATAATACTCTTTATAATAATAATAAAAGCAATAGCGAGAAAAATCATCACAGTATCTCCTTTAGAGATATCACTTGTGACCTTCCTGAAAAAAGAGGCAAAAGTAAGAAATACAATAATAAGAAATGAGAGAAACACTCTTATAGTGTTTTGATTAATCATTCGTCCATGGTAACCTGGAAACAAAACAACAAGTTTCTCCTAGAGGAGATGTTAGTTATATCTAGTAAATGATTACAATAAGCATTTATCTTCAATAGTGTTCACATTATACCAAGTATTCAATATTAAAACTTTTCAAATATTTCTATCACAACTATAGTGTTTACTTGTAATGTGGTAGTTATCAAACTTGACATGTGAAAATTTGAATCTTATCAACTTAATCAATCAAACCTGGAACCTAGAGTTTTGTCCTCAAGAATGAGTGTTGTTTCTGTTCTTCTGAGTCTCCTTCACTCAATATGACAAGTATTATCTTCAACATGTCCTATGTACTATGATGATATGTTTTCTTGACAAAAATATGAGTTAGAGAATAAACTCTGCAATCTCAACCTTAATCAATCTAATACTTTGACTTTAATTTTGACCAATGGTTAGTATGATAGTCATAACTTCAACAGATCAAAATACAACCTATATGATCATAATATCACAATATAACAAATAGAGTTATATGAAATTGATCAAACCTGGGGTGCATTGTTCCTCTAAATGTGTTGGATCTAAGATCCTTCTAGAAAAATATCATGTCTCCTACAAATACCCTTAAGATAATGATATTTTTTAAATATATGTAAGTACATACCTCTGAAAGTATCGGCATATAATGGCACCATCTGGCAGTAGCGGAAAACAATAACGAACCTTTAAAACTTCAAAGTTTCTTCAAATTGTAATCTAATGGTGGTTGGAGATTTGCTAGGGTAAGGCGCACTAGGAAAATAAAAAATCAGTTCCAAAACTTCAAAAAAAAATTCACTACAACTAGTATTGCAACTGGTGTTGGCACTGCAACTGGTGCTTCAACTGGCACAACAATTGGCATGAAGGAACTCAAACGAAGGAACTGGCACTACAACTACAATTGATACTGTAACTGCAACTGGTACTACAAACTTAGGGTTTTATGAGGAAACCCTAATTTCTCAAACTTCAAATTTTGGAATTTTGATCCAGGGACTAGATGCGCCCTCCTAGGGAGAGATCCTAGATGTTCTTACTTTTCCCAATATCCTCCAGCAAGGTGGATGGTGTCAAATTTTAGGGTTTATGCAGAAAACCTAGTATGTAGAAACCCTAATTTATGAAGTTTGTCCAAAACTACAAATTGTTCTAGGGAAAACGTGCACTAGGGTTAGGGGAGTCCTCTTATTCCCTTAGCTTCTTCGGTGAGTTATTTTATGCTATGAAAATTCCTTTATTTTAGGTCCTCTCTGATAACATGTTAATTTTGTATCTTAAGAAGTTAATTAGATTAGTGTTCTTTTACGTTTAAACCATTATCATAATAACTGCATATAAAGGATCATTGAAAGAATAAAATTCACAACATACATAATATTCACCCTAGGAAAACCCTCTAGGGGAAAAACCCAACAATATTCCTCAATATAGATGCACCAACCATGAACAATTCCTCTCTCTAAGAGAGAACTAACAAAGTAGAAGATCCTCCTCTAACCCTTGACTAGGGAAGAGTAGCGCACCACTTAACCAAGAGATACCCAAGATATAAACCAAAAAAATCCACAGTGTCACCTCCTAGTTGCAATAGCATCTCCCTCTGAGACTTCCGCACTTCCGCTTCATAGCTACAGAACTAGTGTGTGTACAAATGAGGTGTTGGCCTCCTTTATAAATAGTAGTCTAGCTAGCATAAAATTAGGTCTGGGCCGACCTATTACTTTACCCTTTTATTTTATGTTTTATATGTCGAGGCACAATAGGGACGACTTTTACAAAGGCACAATAGGGCCTAATTAACAAATATAATATAATAATATTATTTAGCGTTTGTCTTGGTCAAATACAATAAGGATATCTTCTAAATCTACTCAATCTTCAACATCCCTCTCCCAATTCATTATTCATCTTGATACATTTCCAATGAGATATCATAGGCCTAATTCTAACTCCTATATCTCAATGTATTTCAATTTAAAATATGTTGCTTAACATACCTTGATCTTCTTGTAGGTGAATCTAGATCGTTGATTCCTCAACCTGAAAATAATTGTACCATATGCATGAGGTAATTCAATAATGAATGGTTAATATAGTTTTTATCCCCCTTAGTTGATTTTTATAATGACCTAGAGAAGGCATAGGACGTAGGGCTCGTGTTGTATTTTTTGTGAATAATCCTAGTGAAAATAAGAAAATAATAAAATGAACAAAATATGGAAATAATAAAATTAACTAATTGAATCCATGTAAAATCAAAATCAATAAAACATAATAATAAAATTACTTCCCCCGTCTATGTAAAATCTAAATTAATAATGAAAAATGAAAATAATAAACTTACTTCCCCCACCCACATGAAAACAAAAAATAAATAAAAAACACCAAAAATAAAATGTCACCCAAATTCTAAGTAAAAAATCAACATGTTAATACAAATCCTATCGAGCTTTAAGTTAGTCATGATGGTAAATGCATGTATGGTCTGATGGATAGGAATTTTGATGGGTTCATCGGGATCCCATGGTAAAATCACATGTAAAAACTCTTTGATGGTTTCCTTTCCGATGGTGAGGGATCTGAAATATATTAAATAGTATTAAAATGTACACCCCAATATTAACCACAATTTTATGCACGTTGATGCATGTGAAACATTAAGCCTCTGATGAATGCACACTTTGATGGCATAATCTCACTTAGATGGAACCATCCCCATGGGATCCATCCTGATGGGCCATCAAAATGCCACGGTCGAGAAGGTGACATGATAGTTGACTCTGATGATGGCTTCTTATGGCTCCATCTCAATGCGCCATCGGGATGAGATCTCTTGATAATCTATTCTGATGAAGTCTCCCAATGACCCATTAAATATTAAAGTAATGCTAAGTTTCCAATGGTATTTGAGGAAGGGAAGAGGGGATTTTGAGGATGAAGGAAGGTTTTTTGGGAGGAAGGGATTCTTGAAAAAGTAGGAGGTATGTATTAATGGTAATTCCCAATGGGAATTTACCGTGAAGTTAAGATGAAGAAAAATGGGAAGAAGCCTGGGAAGAACTCTAATGGGTAAGGGGGTGAAATGAAACAATCAAATAAAAATTTAAATTAAATGAAATTAAATAAGAAAAATAAAATGAAAATATACAACCTAGGAATTAGGGGAAGAATGGGCAAAACAAAAAATAAAATTAAAATGAAAAATAAATAAAAGATAAGAAATAAAAATATATATATACACATATATAAAAATCAAAAAGTCAAATTGTATGTACTTTTACGGGGATTTCAAAAAAATGAGAATGTACATATTATACATTAGGGTTTTAGCCAAAACGCACCATGTAAAAAATAGTTTACCCATGTAAAA
The DNA here is from genome assembly GCA_000966675.3 of Picea glauca. Lineage (NCBI taxonomy): Eukaryota > Viridiplantae > Streptophyta > Pinopsida > Pinales > Pinaceae > Picea > Picea glauca. The sequence goes on along the minus strand of JZKD02S2077256.1, from coordinate 165,711 downwards.
ACATTTCTAAAGTAAACTTGATATTTCCCATGTAAAAAAAACAATTACCAAGCATAAATTTTGTAAAAACCATGGGAAATTATCATGTGTAATCAAAACCATGTGGTTTTGCAAAACCAAGGATAAAATAAAAATGGAAATAAATAATTACAAAAATAATAAATAAAATAAAATAAAAATATACAAATTGTGTACAAAAATAAAATTAAAAAAAATAGGAAAATCAAGCCAAGTTACAGATGAGTCAGAGTTCCATGCCAATCAGGGTTTCACACGTAGGGACCAAAAATAGGAGCAAGGTATAGCATGTAAATTTTAAGTAATTGGGTGTCAAGTCATGTAGGAATGTCGTATGGAGGCCACGATCGCTCAAATTTGGATGCAATGAATGAAAAGCAACCAAGGGATAAAAAAACGACATTAAATGTGACAAATCAACATCACAAATATCAATTGATATGATAAAATGAGATCAATGCTAGATGGGAACACGATACATGTCATTCTAGTCAAATGAAGATCTTGGAGGGTAGTTCTGATAAGATTTCAAAGAAAGGGAATATGATCATATCAGGGAAAAGGTTCTTTCGTCAATCCATAATGCATGAAATTAGTTATGACAAGTTGTGCGCAAGAATTGGGTGGTGACACGACAATGTTTTACATCCAAGAATCTCAATAGGTATATATCCTAGGTTTTTGGATAGAGGGGAGGCCGAAAGAAGAACTTGATAGAGATCAATCCGAAGAATCTCACGCTTTTCATACCTTGGTAATAACACAAGGGACTTCACTCAGCCAACCTAATGAGACAAACCCAATGAGGGGAGCCCAATAAGAAATAGTAATTTTGGATTCTTATTAGAATTAAGACAATGAACAGTCGACACTCCAAACGAGGATTCCCTATATAGGTAAATATGATAAGCTCATAGGAGAAGACTGCAAGGAAGGTGGATCTGATAGCCTGGTGATCTTTAGACCTTCGGACAACTGAGGGGGAGCCTGGTAAGGATCAAGGTTCTGGACTCATTAATGAAATGGTAATAAAAAAAATATGGCTAATGTTTTGGAAAGACAAGGCTTAGTTCATAATGTTTATTTTTGGATTCAAATGATAGAGAATATTTGCATAGAGAGGAGTCTAGGAAATAGGAAGAATATCAAGGAATTACCCACATGCATTTCAAGGCTGGAGTGGTCATGTAAATGAAGTGGCCATGTGAACCTAATCATCCAACAATAGAAAATATAAGATAAGTTGTGTGAGTAAGAAAACACTTTCCATTGCACCATAAGCATTGCATCCCCTTCCTTCAACAAACTTATAAATGAGTGTTCGGTTTGTTTAGAGATAATCATGTGTGTTGTAGATAAGTGTTCTAAAATTTGCATGTGTTGAGTCTAAAAGTAATGGAAAGGATCAGTGATATTTTGATTTAAGCTAAGAGTTATAAACTAAAGATTATGATCATCATATGAGAGAATAAATATGAATGCATTAATCACAGCATGTAAGAAAGCGGATGCAGAGTTTAAGTTATCCATTCATAAGGTCATCACAAACAATCTCATTCAAGACAATCATCAATCGAGATCAAACCCCCAACCCCCTCAAGTTAGATAAAGATTTAACATTAGGATCAAGTAGTAGAGGATTAGGTATTAGAGTTCAAATTTTAGTAGGGGGGGGCTTTCCTTTTTCTTGTAAAAGAAAAAGTAAAGTGGGGTTGTTGTGGCCTCAACAAATGGAAACACATTGGAAGAAGTAGTTATTTTTGTCAGTAGAATTCAAGGGCCTTTAATTCAGATCTAAATTTTAAGGATAATATCAACAAACTGTAGACAATTTTCCAATAATCATAAGTACCGCAATGATGCCAAATGTTTAAAAGATATAACCTGATATTTTTAGTACATGTAATCAAAGACACTCTTCTGAAATAGCTAATTAGTTAGGTAAATTATTTTGTTGGCTACAAAATTCTGATTAGATTTGGTTTAGCGATGGGTTTACACTTTTTATAGAAATTAAATATCTACATAAGTGTGTTCCTCATCTCTCTTTTCCTATCATTGCTTCACTACCAGCAAGTGTCCATAGCCCCAACAAAGTTTCCCTAATAGCATACAAGCATAGACCCACTACCAACAGGAATCCATAGCCCTGACGGGTTTACTTGTACTTCCCACACTATTAATAGTTCTTGCAACTTCATTTTTGTTTCAAAATATGATCACCCTTTTAGATTTGTATATAGATATGGATATGCAAATAGGGTGTGTAGGAAGCTAGGTGATATGAGAGTTGTTTTGATTTTCTGATTAGATGTTATTCATTTGTGTTTAACCCATACATATACCAAAAAACCATAATAGTATGGGCCATATAATTAATATGAAGTGGATGGAGCTCAAAGAAAGGGTAGATAGGCACTTTCTTATACTTATGGATTATCATGGTATTCTCAAGTAAACACATGTGTTTCACCACAATTATCAGTCTATATCTATAGCTAAGAACTTCGTGAATACTCATTCATATAGAGTATCCTATGCATCCCATGAATTGTTAAAAAAATTCTTCAATATATGAACAGAATTGGACCAGCCTCTCACTCAAATTTAAAGAGTAATTATCAAGGCAGACTAAGAAGTCAAAGCAGCTCGGGGAACATATTATCATTCAAATTAAAGGATGGAATAAATATGTACAAGCATAAATCAAGAAATAAAATAGGATCCAATTCATGAAAAGAGAACTAAATTAAAAGATGCCTAAATTTAGAATGGAAGTCATCAAAAAAGAATGAGCATGGGATGAAAAATAAGAGAACCCAATAGCAAGCAATAAATATGGGGTAGCAACAATGAAAGTGTTTTTAGTGAAACCTTGGAAAGTAATCCAAGGGAAATAATTAGTCAAGAAATGTTAACCACTCAACAACAAGCCCAATATAAATATTCCCAGGGTAATTATCTGAAATCAAGAACAAGCAAGATTACGAGAATTTATAATCTAGTGAAAAACATTTGCAACACAATCCTCTAATCCAATTGTTATTTTAGTGAAACAAGAAAAATATTCTGGGAACTTAGAAAAATGGGCTAATGGAGAATTTTAGTCAAAACATATTTTCAAATATTCAATTACATGAAACATTCCACAAACCCATAAGCTCTTAATATTTATTGACATGAACAAGTTTTTTTCACACTTGAAAATAATGAATTTTTTAACATCATAAATTACATGGAATATCTTTCACCAAAGTATCACTTTTTGTTGATTTTTGTAGCTTCGGGAAGGGATTCTCATGTTCCCTAGGTGTTGGGCATGTGGGAATCATCGTGGGCACCACATCACACTTTCGGTTTGGTGAAAACCCCCTTCTAATGAAGCTAGGGATTCATGGGTTTGGTGATGGGATTTGTGGGTTTGTGTTGAGGGTTCACACTCACAAGAAAGTATAATTTGATGTTGACTTATGGATGGGATTCTATGATGACCCCTAAGGATTGTGTATAAAGGAGAGATGTCATTGTGACATTTCAAATTGTGTAGAGTGTGTGGAGACATGATGGATTTCGCATAATTGAGTCTTCACTTATGCCAAGGAGCTTGGTGATTTCAGTAAGGGAATGTTTGTAAATTTGGAAAATCTAGCCTAGGAAGGAATAAACCAAGGGAATCGTATAGAAGTGTCTATATAGGTTTTCATATGTGTATGCGGGCTTCAATGGGCATAGTCATTTATGTACGCATGTTGCAAGAAGGTGAATCACGTAAGTACGTGGATTGCAAGAAGGTGAATTGCATATGTACGCAAGTTGCAGGAAGGTGAATCGCGTATATACATGGGTTGCAGTGGGCATAGTCACGTATAAATGTGGGTTGCAGAAGGGATAGTCATGTACATTAGTATAGGGTTTCTGGGTAGGATCAGGTCCATACAAGCTGACGTCAGTAGCAGTATAGGTGACATCAACATGTTATATAGGTGGTCTGCAACAAATTTGTGGGCAGAAGAAATTTCTAGGGATTTGTTGACGTTTGGTTTTCTCATTTTGGGAGGACAAGGTTGTCCTCGGATTTTGGTGAAATTGTATTGGCTGGGAGGGATGGTTTTTCTCTTAGAATTTCTTAATCATTCAAAAAAATTCAGTGTAATATTTTTCAATGATAACAACTAGGGTTTAATGTTAGCTCACTAGGAAGCAATTTTCAGATCTTAAAATTAATCACAAAGAGTTGCATGTGAAAATTGGCATGGAATAAGATCTTGGGATTTGAAGAGAAGGGGATCATCTTGAGACACATTTTGGGATACAACACTGGAAGTGTGGTGTTTTTGTTCTTGTTCTTGTTCTTGTTCATGTTCTTTCTCTGGGCAAGTTACAGGTGACATATTTGAGGAGTTGTTGTAGTAGTGTTGAGGAGTTAGCTCTTAGAGGGAGCTATAGTGCCTGTTGCAGGTGGAAGAAAGTTAGATGATCTCTGGTTTGAGACATGGAGAAGACCATCCAGAGAAGGAGTTGTGGACTATTACAACTCAGTGGTGTGGAAATTTGGGAGTTCTAGTGGACTAGTGGAGAGCCCAAATGTAATACCCCAAGGTTGAGCCCCTGTTGAATTGTAATTGTGTTTATAGGCTGGTGAGCCAAGTGTTTATAAGATGGGAGGCTTATGTGAATATTAGGATGAATATCCTAGATGGTAATTCTAGTGAGCCTATTTTTTTATATGTAATTATGCAGATCATTAATAAAAATACATTGATGCGTGTAGACCGACCATGAAGAAAGAGTTATGGGGCACTAAGATCCATTGGGAAGGGAAAGGGAAAGGGGCTAAGAGGCTAAGAAAAAGGGATAAACTTGAAGATCTTAAACCCAAGGGAATATTATAATATATTTTCCTTAAAGATTGAAGTTTGGGAAATAAAACCATGTTATTCAAATTTCCTTTTGGGGGGAGAGGAATGAACTCCAAGTGGTTAGGAACGAACTCCCAAGAGAAACATGTGTTAATTTTGGAACATGCATATTTATGTGGGGAAATCATTCGTTGTGAGGGGTGTTCAGGCATTCTTTCCAGGCACATAATTCACGCACTCACACACTTAGACTGAGCATTCACGCAACATCCACTTCCTCCATCATTGACCTCTACAACTCTCATGCAATCTTTGTAACCTGCAACCCGTGAAGCTAACCTGTACTTTCCTGTGAATCTTAGCACATATGTATTATTCCTGAGTCAGATTTGCCTTAGCCATTTGTTGTTGTTGCCACATTTTTCTTAGGACTGGTGTGGCTTGTTTTCATTACCAAATCCATACCCTTTTTTGTTGTTGTGATTACCTGACTAGATTGACTTAGGATATGGTAAGAAGAAGCAGGTTGTCAGGCATATGGATTGAAGAAGAAGGTTGTCAGGCCTATGGATTGAAGAAGAAGGTTTTCAGGCCCTTGAGAAACTCTCCAGGTGAGAGAGGTTGTTGGGGAAGTGATTTCCCAGAGGGATCCTCATGGCATTTGTAGTGCTCTGAGACTTCCTGTTCGGCTTGTTGTTGAATCCCTAGAAGGGGAGTGGGGAAGTCAAAGGAATGTTGAGTAGAGAAGGGGCACACTCCCTGGGGATGGGACAAGCATGTGGGGAATGAGGGACTATAAGTTGTGGACATGAGTGGACTCCTGGGGACAAAATAATTCCCGGAGACCTTGTAACCTCAACCTAGCCTAGGATTCCCTTTACCCAAGTGGAGTTTAGTCCTAGCTTGGGGGTGACCCACTACTGAGAGTGATCAGCAGTGTGGTTTAAGGTTGGGAGGTTCATGGAAGGTATGCACATAGTTGGTGGCCTTCGTAAAAATATAAGTACCATTTCTATGTTAATTTTTATGCTATGTATCATGTACATGTCATGATAATTATAATGTTGCATATGTGAGTTTTTTGTAGAAAATGGTTGTGATTTTCGCATTAAAATTGTGTATTAGTAGAATGCATTTTATTGTTGAATTTATATGTATGATGTTCCACAAAGAGATCTATGTGTCATAGCGTAGTAGGTCTATACCTGGGTAGGGATAGTTCTAACCATCAGAAACAGAGTGAGAAGTTCTTAGTTCAAGTGAAATTGCCCAGCATATGGAAAAGATATTGAACACAGAGGAGAGTTGTGATAGGGTGTCCCCAACCTGGGTGGTTGGGGTACGTTACAAATTGGTATTAGAGCTTGAATTCAACAGTATTTTGGTAGCGTGTCCCTAGCCTGGGTGGGCAGGGAATGTTACAATTTTGTATCAGAGCCCATGGTTTCAACACTAGACCTAGATGGGCCACGAATGTGGAATTTGGAGTCAAAATTCCACAAGGATTTGATGTACAATGTGCCAAAGTGGTGCTGAGAGAGCTCATGGGTGTTAATGGAAAGATTACGAGGTATAACGGTTCACGAAAATCAGCAGAGAAAGGAGACCGCAGTAACCATGGGTTTGGAACCACAAGATTTAAATTTGGGCCATTTGATTTGTTCGGGAAGGGACAAACCCCTCATAACCATCGGATCCAGAGTTTCAGTAGTTTGGGGGTTGTGCAGTGTTTCAATAGGGATATCCTCTGAAGTCTCGAAGTCCCGAAGTCCGGAATCAATCTAGACCGTCAATTCCAATGTAACGACCCTAATTAGATAAATGCTTAAAGATTACAAAGTAAAATTAATTAAAGAAAATAATTGTGGTTAACTAAGTAATAATTTAACTACAGATCACATTTAATGACCTGAGAAATAGATTTAAGAGATCAATGAAAAATGTTATAAAAATGGTTGTGTATGCAGAAGGGAAGCTATGAATCCTGAGAAGATAAAACATTAAAGGGGGACGAAGGACAGCACGGAGGGTGGTTGGAGTAGTAACTGCATGAGTCGGCGAAGGAGGAATAAGGGAAGGGAAAAGGTGGACGGGAGGATCATTCGACGGTGGAGGGATTTTTCTGAGGAGTATGACATTTGTTGTGAGCAAAGAGTTTGGCACTGTGGTTTTTGATCAGGGGAGGCACTGAGTTGCTGGAGGTTTTGGGCACGGGGGCCAGGATATCTGTAGATATCCTGGAGCTAGGTAGTTTTCCTAGTTGGCAGAGAGGACAGTAGTTTTGGGCAGTTATTTTCTTGTTTGTGGCAGGGTTGATCTGTGTATCAGGTAGCAGGAAGGCAGCAGCAAGGCAAAGAGGCAACAAAAATTAGCATCAGAATCAGGTACTTTGTTAAGATATGTATTTATTTCATTCTGCCATGAAATCAGTATTTATTGATAAATCTAAGTTACTGAAGTTGTTTTTATGAAAATCAATATTATGCTATGAAGTTATTGTTTCAGTTTACTAAATAAAAATTTTATGAAACTTAATGATGTTTGGAATTATTAGGTTGTTACATATGGTATCAGAGTGTCTTAGTTCGAAATCTGGGCCTAAGGGCCAAAACCCGAGTGTTAACTCCAGCCACGCTTCAACTACAAACAAAAATGTTCAGTCTGACCCAGTACGACTGATACAGTATCCGAAAATATACTCAGGTAGTACCCCTAAGTTATCCAAGCAAATGATCTCATAGATATATCACAAGTAACCACTGTAGGCAATACCCTTTAACTGGATCATGTATGGTCACTACAGTTTTAGTCTAAACATTCAAAGGAATGCCTTTAAAATAGCAGCAGCGAACCAGATAGTTTGAAGGATCGCTTCCCATGAAATGGCTACCCTTAAAGCAGCCTGAATAAAGCTATTAAGCACGAAAAACAGAGATGATAACTAAATTTTATTGAGCAATACTTGTCAATGAAGTTTTGGGTAAGATAGACACCTGAAATCGATGGAAGTGTCGAAGGAAGCTTCTATGGAAGGCTTGAAGTTGGAAAATTTAATAACTGCACGTATTATACTAAATAAAATGCAAAAGGACATTTGCAGGACCTTAAAAAGGCCTACTTCATCTCGAACTTACCTAAAGGAGGAACTGCGAATGCACAGCAAGAAAAAGGAAATTTAGAAGACTTGTATCGCGCGGGAACAGTGTAAACTAGTTACCTGTACTAGCCTCAGTGAAATTTTAAATAATGAAGAACCTCAGGAACTATAGACCCATGCAAATTTTAACCTTGCCAAGAAAGAAATTTTAACACTACGCAATGTCTTATGCAACTAATCGATTATCTCGAAGGAGAGTTGTCTATTACGTGGGAGAACAGATCTGAGCCGTCAGATCTCGGGCGAAATCACGTCAGCCGTAGATCTCGAGAAGTTGCGCAAGGTTGAAGTCCTAGTGTCTAGAGGAGGACCCACCAGGATATCAGAGTCTTCGGGGTTTTGTAAGGCCAGAGAATCGATACCTTGTGGTTCTCGAAATCCCGAGGACGGATCCTAGCCATTGATATCGGCAGGACACGCGTCAGCATTCTGGGAGGTATCGGGATTTTACCCATCGGAAATTTCAGGGGTGTAGAACCGTTGCGTTAAGGAATCGCGATACGCGATTTCCCGATAGGATCAGAGCCGTCGGATTGGGTGGGGAAAGAAGAACTGGACCATTGAGGAGTTTTACGTCCAGAAGAAGCTTAGGAGGAGCCTATAGAAGAAGGAGACCGACAGCCTTCGGATCTCACATAGAAATCTCGTAAGTCGTTGGGTCGGGAAGAGTTGCGCGGAGATTAGCCTCTGGAGGAGGAGCACACGAAGAGGATTTATCAGAGACGTCAGATCTGGAATCATATCGCCGACAGCCGTCGGATCTGCAAGAGTTTCACAGAGGTTAAGATTTCGTGAACAGCAGGGGAGAAATCCCGACGGGATCTAGACCGTCCGATTGGCAGGGGACACGTGGCGGAGATCGCGCGAGAGTCGGCATATTGGCCATCGAAAAATCGGAGTTCCTGAGGAAAAGGAATTTACGACATCATAAGTTCTGAAACCCTGAGATTCAATCAGGACCGTCCATCTGCATGGACAGGTGGCAAAGGATCGGGCGTCGTCGGAGTTTTGTTCATCGGAGAATCGGGGATTCTGGTGACAAGCGGTTTATGCAGTGTGAATTCACGATCTGTGAAAACCCCGATCAGTGGGGGCCAGCTGTCAGAATAGTAGAGAAGGACAGAGGCGTAGTGGAGGTCAGTTGTCAGCGTAATGGAGCGTCAAGGACAACGGCGTAGTGGAGGCCAGCTGTCAGCGTAACGAAGCGTCGAGGACAACAGCGTAGTGGAGGCCAGCTGTCAGCATAACGGAGCGTCGGGATTTGGGCGATCGGGAATCCCGCAAGTGTATGCATTGAGGCATCACAAACCTCATATCCACGATGGGGTAAAGTAGTGGTCACGGGTGATGGTCACATTGGCCAGGAGCTAGAGCCGAGAGGGCTAACGTGAAGATAAGGCGCGTCAGGGATCGGAGGATCGCGGATCCAAGGGGCATGTGCACCTCGACATCGAAAATTATGAAACCTAGATGGAGAGTATGACTGCGGTCATATACGAATAATTCACATGGACCAAAGCCTATCCAGGAGGAGCTAAGGGCAAGGGACTCATCGGGAAATTAGAACCTAAAATCTCGACAAGGAGGTATAGAGCCGTGGTCTTATGGGAGAGGGTCGTATGGACCAAAGGGCCTAGTCGAAGAGGACCAGTGCATAGAGAAGGATGCATCGGTGATCGGGGATTTGAGAGTACTGTGACTCTCGACAGTAGGAAGTGGAAAACCCCGAACCCCGATAGAGAGTCTGGGGCAACCACGGTTAGGTACAGAGACCGTGCAGAGAGGAAAAAGGACCTGTGGATTGGGTCGTGTTTTGACAGGGATTCCACTTGGGAATCTAAAGAGACACTACGGCTCAGCAGAGAGAATTGAATCGATCCTGTGAGCAGGAGGTCAGGTGAAGAGACCCTGCAGGGTGATAGGTTGGACCTCGTCTGCATCAACATGCATATGCACAGACGAATAAATTTATAAATATAAATGAAATAAATTCAATAGAAAAATAATACCAAAATTCGTACAGGGCTAGAATTACAAGCAAATCATTTTGTTTCAAAAGAAGAAATCAGCATTCATTACCACCGCATAAGGAAGGTTTATGCAATTTCTTGATACAGGTACTGAAACTGTGCACAACATGTGGACTGAATCGTACCTCTTACTATAGCTGAGGGCGATCTTCGCAAAATGTACAGACAAGGGATTGGTTCCCAACATTTCAAGGAGACTGGACTCCAGGTCCTGGATCTTATCAGGGGCCATATCAATATACTCTGTTTCTGCAAAACGAACTGGTAAAGTGCTCAGAACAACGGTGTGGATGTGAGCCATGGCAAGGGAGAATATGAAAACCTCTTAGCAGAGCAGAGGCAGATATGTGGTGGACAAAGACTGATGCAAGGAAAGTCCCAGCGGATGAGAAAGTGGGACAGAGGAAGAACGCATAGAGAGTTGAAGGAATAACAGGTGTAGAAATTGGGGGTTAGATACGAGGGAGCTTGAGAAAGCCAGACGATCACGTGGAACCCATGCGTGCCCGAAACCTTGGGTATACGTTCAATTATTTTTATATATATAATATATAGTGTTAAAATAATTTAAAATAAATTAAATAATTTAGTGTAAATGATTTATATATAAATAAGGTCGATTTAGTTTAAATTTAAAGTAAAGATAATTTGAGTTAAATCAGTGCAATAATAATTTTAAATTAATTATTTTATTAAGTGTAAGGTTAATCTACCTTAAAGTTCGATGTCAACCAAGCTTAGACACTTCATCCTAACCCAAACCTAGCCAATTCCCCTGATGGAGTAATGTATGTTTATAGACAAGTAAAGAAAACTTACGCCTAACCCTGTTTCTAAGTTTAAGTAGCACCAATTTGAAACATCCTGGAACTCACCCTGATAACTTTGGAGTGATGCGGGTTAATTCATACAAGATGGTCAGGACTCTAAGGGGTCGAGGCAGGGGAGTTTCGTCACGGGCACCACCGACGCCACCCACACCATCAACGCCACCCACACCATCAACACCACCGACGCCACCACCACCACCACCACCATTGCCCGAACTAGCCCTCATACTGTGCTCGTTGGAAGCCATTAACGAGACTTTAAAGGGGCACCAACCAGCAGGGACTGAAGTGGAACCCCCACCATCTAGAATGGGTAATCCAGAAGCATCAAGGAACTCAAGGGGAGAATTTCCACCTGAAGACATCACACGAGAGTTGCAGAAGATCAAACTTCTGGAGTTTGCCAGACGTCGCGCCAGTGAACGCGCGGAAGCATG
>JZKD02S2077256.1:129407-144971 GCA_000966675.3 Picea glauca | reverse complement strand
CTGCTCCCCCTATCTACATTCCTTTGTGCTCTCTCTCCAAGCATTTCTATCCTACATCTGATAAATCTCTCCCCCTTTGTCATCAATGGCAAAGGTATATTTCCATCTTGGGCTCCTCCCCCTAACTAAACTGTCCTTGGGGATACTCCCCATGACTGAACTCTTTCTGAAACGGATCCCCCAACCTGAACTATCCTCTTTATGGTGCTTCCTCGTGTAAATATAAGACATATAAGATAAGAATTCAAAAGCATTCATTTTGTAGTAAAAATTACTATGATTCTCTGGCGAAAATACTCAAAGGATTCCCTTGGAAACTGTTTTGTAAATATGTATGCCACTTGTTCTTTTATGCCCACATATTCAACTATGTTGTTCTTCTCTGCAACTTGTTCCCATAGAAAGTGATACTTTATTGGAATGTGCTTCTTCTTGGAGTGCATCACCGGGTTCTTTGAGATACTGATGGCTCTTGTATTATCAAAATAGATTGGAATGGGATCATCATACTCAACCTTTATATCTAATCTTCCCAATATACATATGTATAGGCAATAAGTGATATATCCTTTCCTTTTGGATACCATACCAAACTCTTTTGTTCCTTTGAGATATCTGAAAATCCTCTTTACTGCTAAGACATGTGATTCCTTTGGTGCTGCTTGAAATCGTGCCACTTTTCGAACTCCCTACATTACATCTAGTCTAGATGTTGTCACATATAGTAAGATACCAATCATTGACCTGTATTTCCTTTAGTCTGTAGACTTTGAATCATCACCTTTTCTCAACTTGCAACTAGTTTTCATAGGAGTGGTAACTGGTTTGCAATCTTCCATTCTAAACCTCTTTAGCATTTCTCTAATATACTTAGTTTGATAAATAAAAATTCCTTGGTTTCTTTGACATATCTAAAGACCTAGAAAGAAGGATATTTCTCCAAGTAATGATATTTCAAATTCATTCTGCATATCCTTTGCAAATTTATGTCTTAACCTGTCATCAGTACTTCCGAAAACAATATCATCAACAAAATTTTCAATTAATAAAATACTACCTTGAGTTACCTTGATGTAGTGGTTGTTGTATGCCCTTCCTTTCCATAGTTTGTAGGGAGTTTTGTCATTGTTTCTTCTGAGTATTACTCTATTTTGAATGTGAACTATTGTATGCACTGCATGTGTCCAAACTATATCTATCAATTTGGAATCCATTAGCATTGTTTGAGCCATTTCCTGTGTAATTATCATTCATTATGATAAAGTTCCTTTGTCTCTAAACCACTCTTTGATCCAATCTATGAATCCATGCTCTCGTCCATATTGTCCAAGACTCTACTTGCTCAATTGTCCATAATGTTGACCCATTTATCACTATACTATCATGAATTCTTGATTAATCCATCAAATTGTACTTTTGCTAACTGACTACTCTGGATCTATCTTCTCAAACTATGCAAGATGGTCAAAGGATGGTTCTTTGGTCTATCACGGCTATCGCATAGAATACCCTTGTCTAATATTCATATTACCTGGAAGTCTCTAAGTCAGATGGCTCAGAACAATTCCTTCTCTGATGTGTATTCATCATCATATTCATTGGTAGATTCATCATCATCTTCATTGGTAGACTCATCATCTCTCTGAGCTCTGACTTATTTATTTCTATCTATGGATTCATCTTTCACTACAATGCATGAAAGTATAATCTCTTGAACCTGTTCCTTATTTACTTGTCCTTCTTTTATTTCAGTTATTTTCCAAACCTTTTTGTATTTGACATCTTTTTTTTTCTCTGTAGAATTTTATTCATCTTGTTTTATTACCAATCTTGCGATCTCTAGGACCTGGTATTTTTTCACCTATTCTTCATGTTTTATTATCCATACTTTCTTATATATGATATCATTGTTTTCTTTCATGGAAGTATCGATCATGCTTCTACAATCACTATCTATGTGTCCATATGTATGACATTTGTAATATTCAATGTTACATGGGGCCACATATGCACTTATTTCTTAAACATTTCTTTTATAATCCCTACAATCTGCAACCTTATGTCCAAAATTAGTACAATAAAAACAATGACCATAAAAGAAATTTGCATACCTGGGAGTCAATGATCTTCTTTGTGGTGTAGTCCTTTTGAATTTATGCCTTGACTGATCATGATAATGATTGAAGCCTCTTTGTGGCTTGAACATGAATGGTCTTCTTGAATATGTATCTTCAATAGTTTTCTTAGATTCTGGTTGACCATGATTCCTTCCTTTGAGTACTTCTGCATAACTCTTTCTATTTTCTTTATTCTTCTTTTCTAGAAACATTGATTGATTCTCTTCATTCTCTATAACTGATGTGGATGTTTCTGTCTCTTCAATGTTCTTGTTGAGCTTGACTATTTTACTTCTCAATGTGACAATTTCTTCTTCAAGCTTCTCAACCTCTTCTTCTTTCTTCATTATCTTAGACTCTGTGACTTCTTCTGTTCTTTTCGCTTCTTCAAGATGAATTTTTAATGTGATTATTTATTCTGCCTGAAGATGGTTTAGATCATTAGTTCTTTCCTTAATATGATCTATCAATATCTTATCTCTCATTTATGTTTATTCCTTATGTGCTTCTATGTTGGATTCCAAATACTGCTATTGATATTCAAGATTTTCTTCGATCTTTCTAGCTTCTTCTAGCTGAGTTATTAAGTTCTCGATGACTTGTTGGGCTTCTTCAAAAATGTGAGCACTTTCCTTTTGTTTCATCAATTATTTCTTGAGTGACTTGTTTTCTTCTCTTAGTTCATCTAAAGAACTAATCAATTATTTGGTGATTATGTACTCTTCATCTTTTGAATCTGTTTTACATGGTGAACATAATTCTTCTCGATCTGTATCTACATCTTCTTTGGAATTTTTTGAATCTACGATGGGTGAAAAATATATGTCATGTAACTTATCCCAAATTTTTTTGGCTAATGAACATTTACGAACCTTTTTTCTTACCAGATTAGGTAATCCATCCCAGATGAAATCCATTGTTATTTTGTTATTGTTCTTCAATTCCTTCTTGGTTGCAGTCTTTGCCCTTTTTGAACTATCATATCCAGTAACAATTGATAGCCAAATATAATGCCCATGTGCATGTAAAAATACTTTCTTCCCTCTTCTCCACATCTCATACTTAAAACCATTCTAACCATTAAACATTGGTACTCCATTCTCATAATAATCCATGATCTCCTTCCATTGGTTAAATTGTTTCCTGAAGGAACCTGCTCTGATACCAATTGTTGGATTACTAAGAGGGGGGGTGAATCAGTAATAGATAAATTGAATCCTTTTTAACCACAATATGAAAGTGTTATATCAATGTAGCATTATCATCCAATACTTTTAGAGTAAATAAACAATGAACAAATGAGAAGTCATACACATACACAGTACACCAGTGTTTTTACATGGAAACCCAAAGCGAGAGAAAACCACATAATGGTTTTTCTTATATTCCTTTAAGAATTGCATTCATTAGAAGCACCAACTTTCTTTGTTTTCCAGCTGCAACTGGAAGGAGGCTCCAACCCCCTAATTTCTCATGATACAACTTGAGGGAAGCTCCAACTCCCCAATTCTTTGGCTACAACCAAAAGGAGGCCACGACCCCCTATGTTCTCCAGCTACAACCACATGTCCTTGCCCCATCCAACCGCCCTGACGTATAAGCATAATGATGGAACCAGTGTCACACTATCACTATGAGATATACTATTCTAAACCTGTACCAATCAACTTGCACCAATCAACCTGTACCAATAACCTGAACAATGCATCAACCATGCATCAACCTGTACATCAACCTGTACCTCAACCTGTACATCAACCTGTACCTCAACCTGTAATCAACCTGTACCATAAACAAGTTCATAAACCATGCGCCAACCTGTACAAAACAACATCTAATCAACCTGTACCATAAACAAGTGCACCAACCTGTACAAATAACCTGTCCAAACAACCTATCACAACAACCTGTCTCATCAATATTATTAACCAAATCATATCTACTCACCAATATCAATCACCAAGACAACTCTCAAAGATATACATCAAGCAATCATAACAGAACAACTCATAATCATCACTAAGATCAATATGTGCTTATAATAATATACAATACAAATATGCTACATCATCCATAAACCATGTGTCAACGATACTACTAACAAGAGCTTCCAACCATGTACCAAGTATGTACCAATCATGTATCAACTACTCATCAACTATGACTCATCAAGATGTACCAACATCATCAATTATACACCTCATGTATGTGCCAACTCATCAACTACTTATCTCAACCATGTACCCAACATGTACCTCAACCAAAATCCCTCATCAATTTCATCATCCAAATCTGATTTGCAAATTTGTAATAGACCTAGTGTATATAATCACATACCTGCAAACCTTCCTTAACTTTAACAACAAGAGACTATCATTTTCATCAAACTTTACTTTAGTCTCACATGACTAGTTTTGGATTAGTCAATAACCCTAACTTGAAATTATCATAACTATGTACATGTAATGAATAAAGATATGAAAATAGTACACAATGTTATTCAGTGTGTTTTATGTAATTCCTACAAGTGTCACTACTTGGAACCTCTCGGAAAATGAGTTATAGAAAAAATGGCATACCTTGTTGAATTTTGGTTTATTCTAGAGAGTGCCCCGCACATAATATTTGTTGTATGAATCTGAAAATTGTACAAAAAATACTACAGAATGTACTATAACCAACACATTTGGTCTTATGGAATTTGGATCTGTTATGAAGAAGTTATGATGTTTTTACTCGAAACACCTTTTTTAGACTAGTTTCAGGAATGGCCACAAACCCTATTTTCCATGGCATGTAACTCCAAAAATTCAACAACCCACAAGCTGAAATTTTTACCACAACTACTTGGATATGTTTCCTCGATGTCCTCCCAATTTCACGGTCTGAATCATTCTAGAAAAAAAAGTTATTTTGAAAATGGTGAGATGGCCTATAAATAACATACCTTAGAAAGCATCATCAAAAGAATTTATCCTCCCTTGAATTTCACCCTTCTTTACTTCACCTTCCCTCTGAAATTCGACTTAGATATCCTTTGGTTACCTCAGTCACCTGTAGATATTCAATATTATCAAGTGTTATTAAAATGAGATAGCCTTGCCTCTTATTTATACTTTCATGTAGCTTCCTCAAGGGGCTACCTTTTAACCATCTTAACCCACTTTTCTTATTTTAGGGTTAATCCACTTCTAACCACTTGACATCAATGACAACCAAAAATACATACCAAATTTCCATCAACCTAAGCCAACTTTCTGACATGATGAATAACCATGCAATTTCTATTGTAATAGACTTTGGAGCTAGTCATAGTTACATAGATCCTAAAGTTGTGGAAAGATTGAAATTTCCAAGAAGCAAGAATGGGAAATATTTGTTGGTGTATATGGCTATAGGAGACAAGAGAAAATTTGGTGAGATGGTTAAATCATGTCTAGTGGACATGAATGGGATATGTACCAAGGTCGATTTGAACATCATGTCTTTGGGTTCATATGACTGTCTAATCGGTATGGATTGGTTGGACCAACAACATGATGTCTTAGACTGCCATAACAAGGCATTTACTTGCCTGAACGAGGAAGGGAACCCAAGAACAGTCCGAGGAATTCCTAGGGTAGTTATTGTCTGAGAGATCTCAAAAATGCAGTTGAAGAAGTGCTACAGGAAGGGATGCCAAATATTTCCAGCTAATATGGAGGAAGAACATAAGGATAAGGTGCCAAATCTTGAGGATCATGCAGTCCTGAAATATTTTGAAGATGTGTTCAAGGAAATATCAAGATTACCCCCAAAGAGAGATATCGATTTCTCTATAAATTTGATACCTGGAGAAGCTCCAGTATCCAAGAATCCCTACAATATGAGTACACTAGAGTTGAAGGAGTTGAAAATGCAGCTTGAAGATATTCTAAAGAAGGGGTATATACGCCCAAGTGTCACCTTGAGGTGCCCCAGTTTTATTTGTGAAGAAGAAATATGGGACATTGAGGTTGTGTATTGACTTCAGACAATTGAACAAAGTAACTATAAATAACAAGTATCCTTTTCCAAGGATTGATGATCTCTTTGATCAGTCAAAGGATGCAAAGATATTTTCAAAGATTGATCTCATATCTAGATACCATCAAGTAAGGATCCAAGATTAAGACATCAACAAGAATGCCTTCATAACAAGGTATGGTCATTATGAGTTCACAGTGGTGCCATTTGGGTTATCAAATGCACCAACTGTTTTCACGTGCTTAATGAATGGTGTTTTCCGGGAATACTTAGACACGTTTGTCATTGTATTTTTGGATGAAATCCTTGTATATTCCAAGTTGGAAGAATAAAATGAAGACCACTTGAGGATGGTGTTATAAGTGTTAAGAGAGAAACAATTGTATACCAAATTGAGCAAGTTCTCATTTTATCATAACTGAATTCACTATTTGGGGCATATCATATTTGAATAAGGGATAGAAGTGGACCCTGAAAAGATTGAATCTATTAAAGGGTGTAAAACACCTAAGAATGTGATAGAACTCAGATCCTTCATGGGTCTAGCTGGATACTATAGAAGGTTCATTGCAGGGTTTTCAAAGATTGTTCACTTGATCACTTCCTTGCAAAGGAAGGAGGTGAAGTTTCAGTGGAAAACTGAATGTGAAAAGATCTTCCAACAATTGAAGCAGTTGTTAACCAGTGCGCCAATTCTAAGAATTGCTTATCCAAATGAAGATTCCATGGTTTGCACAAATTCATGCAAAGAGGGGCTTGGTGGAGTTCTTAGTCAGAATGGATTTTTAGTGTGTTTTTAATCCATAAAATTGAAAGAGCATGAAAGGATCTACACCACTCATGATTTGGAGTTGGAAGAAATAGTACACTCCTTGAAGAAATGGAGGCACTACCTCATGTGAAAACATTTTGAGCTGAGGATAGACCATAATTGTCTGAAATATATGTTTGATCAGCCAACTTTAAATGTCAAGAACAGCAGATAGTTAGAATTCCTCTGTGAGTATGACTTTGATATCAAGCAGATCAAAGGAAAAGAGAACAAAGTGGTTGATGCACTTAGCAAGAGAGTGCATGAACTACACGCTACAACCATTAGCATGTATAAAATTGATCTTAAAGGAAGAATTTTTTAGGCTACAAATCATATTTGCAGTACATGTAACAAAATTGCAACAAGGTAAAATGCAGCAGAAGGTTGAATATTATAAATTGGGGAATGATGAAATTATCCTATATAGGAACATAATTTATGTACCCAATTCTCATGAATTGAGTACAATATTGAAAGAGATGCTTAACGTACCTTATGTTGGACACCTAGGATATCAGAAAACAATTGCAACAGTCAAGAGCCAATATTATTGGCTAGGCATGAAGAAAGAAATTTCTAAGTACATTGAAAAATGTTTGGAGTGTCAAAAGGTTAAGGATGAGAATAGACACATAGATGGGTTGTTGCAGCCATTTCCCATTCCTGAGTGGAAGTGGGAAGTGGTGATAATATTTTTCATCACCAAATTTCCCAGAAACAGCATGATTTTATCATGGTGGTGGTGGACAAGCTTACTAAAGATGCACATTTCATTCCAATGAAGGTTACTCACAAAGAAACCAATGTTGTTGATATTTATATGAGGGAATTAGAATGCTTGCATGGCATTCACAAGACAATTGTGTTTGACAGAGATCCAAAGTTTACCTCGAAGTTATGGAGGGCATTCTTCAAAGGGTCAAGAACAAATCTAAACTTCAGCATATCTTATCATCCCGAGTCTGATGGGAAAACAGAAAGGCTGAACCAAGTGATGGAGGATATGCTAAGAATGTATGTGATGGACAAACCATCAAAGTGGGAGGATTATCTACCATTGGTAGAATTTTCCTACAACAATGGGTATCACGCATCTCTAAAGATGAGCCCATTTGAGGCACTTTATGGAAGAAAGTGCAACACACCAATAAGTTGGGAGAACCCAACAGATAGACCAATGGTTGGGCCAGAGTTGTTGAGGGAAATGGAAGAGAAAATGTTGAAGATTAAGAAGAATTTAAAATTTGTCCAAGATAGGAAGAAAATATATGATGACAAGGGTAGAACTCACAGGGATTTTAAAGTGGGTGATCATGTATTTTTGAAAGTGAAGGCTAACAAAAGTTCCCTGAAGTTGGGAAATTGTTCCAAGTTGAGAGCTATATATTCCGGGCCATTTGAAATCCTAGAAAGGATTGGTCCAGTAGCTCATATGATTGCATTGCCTACATCTATGACTATTCATAATGTATTCCATGTATCATTGCTTAAGAAATATACACCTGATGCTAATCATGTTATTGATTGGAATTTGATTTAGGTGGAGCGAGAAGGAACTTTTCAAGTGCATCTGGTACACATTCTGGACCAGAAAATCAAGCAGCTCTGGAATCGATCCATT
This sequence comes from Picea glauca, assembly GCA_000966675.3. NCBI lineage: Eukaryota > Viridiplantae > Streptophyta > Pinopsida > Pinales > Pinaceae > Picea > Picea glauca. Next base: position 136,414 of record JZKD02S2077256.1, on the reverse strand, counting down.
GAGTTTGTAAAGGTCCAATGGACCTAGTACAGTCCTAAGGATTCCACTAGGGAGCATGAAGAGTCCACGAGGGAATAATACCCACATATTTTTGAAGATTTTTGAAATCTTGTTTTAATATGTAAATATGATGCACTTAGGATGGTGCATAAATAAGGGGAGGGGATTGTAATACGCCAAGGTCGATCCCCTGTTGAATTGTAATTGTTTTTATAGGCTGGTGAGCCAAGTGTTTATAAGCTGGGAGGCTTATGTGAGTATTAGGTCGGAGAGCCTAGATGCTAAGTCCAGTGAGTAAGGTAGTCAGTCATTCTTTCCAAGCACCCGATTCATGCACTCATGCACTCAGACTAAGCATTCACGTAGCATCCACTTCCTCCATCTTTGACCTCTGCAACATTCATGCAAGCTCTGTAACCTGCAACTCATGATGCTAACTCATACTTTCATGTGAATCTTAGCACGTATGTATTGTTCCTGAGACAGATTTCCCTTAGTCATTTGTTGTTGCTTCCACGTTTTTCTTAGGACCGATGTGGCTTGTTGTCATTACCAGATCCATGCCCATTTTTTTTGTTATGATTACCTTACTAGATTGGCTTAGGAGCTTGAAAGAATAAGCAGGTTGTTAGGCATGTAGATTAAAGAAGAAAGTTGCCAGGCCTGTGAGCAACTCTCTTTAGGTGAGAGAGGTTGTTGGGGAAGTGACTTCCCAAAGGGATCCTCACGACGGTTTTATTTCTATGAGACTTTCTATGTGGAATGTTTTTGAAGCCCTAGAAGGGGAGTGGGGAAGTCGAAGGACTATCGAGTAGAGAAGGGGAACAATCCTTGGGGTGGTACAGGCATGTGGGGAATGAGTGACTATAGGCTATGGATGTGAATGGACTCCTAGGGATAAAATCTTTCCTGAAGACTTTGTAACCTCAACCTAGCCTAGGATTCCCTTTACCCAGGTGGAGTTTAGTCCCAGCTCGGGGGTGACCCACTGTTGAGAGTATTGAGCAACATGGTCTAAGGCTGGGAGGTTTGTGGAAGGTATGCACAAATTTGGTGGACTTCATAAAAATATAAGTACCTTTTCTATGTTAATTTTTATGTTGTGTATCTTTTACATATCATGATAATTATAATGTTGCATATGCAAGTTGTTTGTAGAAAATGGTTGTGATTTCCACATTAAAATTGTGTATTAGTAGAATGCATTTTATTGTTGAATTTATATGTATGATGTTCCACAAAGATCCTTGTGTGCCATAGTCTAGTAGGTATATACCTAGGCATGTAAATTTATGACCATCAGAAATAGAGTGAGAAGTTCTTATTTCAAGTGACATTGCCCAGTAGATGGAAAAGAGATTGAACGCGGATCAGAGTTGTGGTAGTGTGTCCCCGGCCTGGGTGGTCGAGGGACGTTACAAATTCATATCAGAGCTTGAATTCAGTAGTATTTTGGTAGCATGTCCCCGGCCTGGGTGGACGGGGAATGTTACAGCGGATCACAACAATATGTTGTGTGGAAGATTATCTATAAAATCCCCACTATAATCCTCAGTTAAATTAATGCATAATGTTGATATAAATATGGCTATGGCCAAACAATGTAAATGTGAAATGTATGTTATGAATTGTAAATATAATATAATACCAACTATTGGGATATGGATAGATATGGGGGTTGATTAATCCACAAGAGAGGAGGAATGCCTGGAGATTTTTCAAAAGGGGTCCCAAGGGAAACAATTTATGGGTATTAATTCAAACCTACATTTATGAATTTTATTATCATTTGGGGAAACCTTCTATTTTTTGGTTGATTGTATGAGAGCCCAATCATTGAATAGTTGTCATAGGGTGGGTTTGAGAGTCACATCCCATACTTATTGGAGAGCATGGGGTTGGATTACAATCAACATTGGGGAAAGTGAGTAGTCAACTATCTTGGGAAGAGAGAGGAAATATGTCTGGGTAGTAATAGACAGTTTTAGAAATTTTGTTTTTACATGAACAGAGGTATAGAACAGAGAAGAAGTGCTTGGGAGCTAGAAAAACAAGGCTGGGAAAATTTTGGAGCATGTTGGAGAAATCTTGGATAATTTTGGAGCTGGAAGTTGAAGAGTCAGGTTTCCAGGCCTGAAGAGTGAACTCCTAGGTGAGTTTCCCTATATCAACAAGTGTTCTTGTTGTTTTTGTTGGTTGTTTTCCTAGAAGTTAGTTCCCTTGAGTTACCAGCTGTGATATTCCTAGATACATGTTACATAGAGACTCTGATAAATGAATGTGACTCCCACTGGACTGAGATCAATGAAGGGGTACATTCCTTTAGTTGGGAAGGCAAAAATCAAGAGAGAAAGAGGGAATTTAGGATAGTTGTAGGAGAAAACAAGTGGGTTGTGTGATATGGAGTTTTGAGAGGCACCCTTCTTTTGTGGACTCCTATCCCCAACTCAGGGATGAATTGTTGTTGAGATTTGGAACATCATACCTATGGTTGGGTGGAAAATCCTTCCCAGGAAGATGATTGCACAAAATATCTTTTAAAGATAAGTGTTTATCTATTTTTCTGAGTTATTCCATGAATGTACTTTTTGTGCATTTACCCTGTATATGAGAATGGTTTTATATGTTGTTATAGATGTTTTATCATTTGATTTCATACTTGTCTATAATGGTGTAGTTTCATTTAATTATGGGTATCATAAATTAGTCAAAAATGTGTTTAAATCGCAACTGGTAAGCCACAGGATTTTAATTAGTAGTAGAAAATTTCATTTTTATGGTATTTTTGCAAGCAATGTTCCATGGTTAAGCTAGGGGACGTTACAAAATGGTATCAGAGCTCAAGGTTCAACACTGAGCTCGTATGGGCTAGGAGCCGATGTGAATTGAAAAAATTCATGGTTGCATGTTTCATCCTATGATGGATTTGTAGAAAAAATGGTGGACCAGAGTGAAATCCACAAATTATTAGTATATTTTGATTTTAAATGCTTTAGAACAGTCAAAGAAGAGAACTTATGGCATCGAGTTGTGGGTTGTAGAGTCAATTTTTTCCTAGAGGGTCAAAATCATGTAAGTTTCAGGGTAGTAATGAATTTTAGTAATCAATGACCCATATTAATTCGACTTGGGAATCAACGGTCGAGATTCAATCGCAGAAAAATGGAGTAAGGCATTCCCAAAAGGACTTTGGGAAGAAGGTTTCAAAAAAACTTGGATTTGGGCATGAGGTTGATTCGGAAGGAAGAAGCTCAATGATGCAAGCTTGAAAGAATGAGAATCATCAGATCGATCAAGGTCATTCTTAGTCGTTAGATCTCATGTAGATGTTCTTTCGGAAAAAGTGTTTTTGGAAGGGTTGGGCGTGTTTTAGTGTTTGACAAAGTCAGTCCAACCGAGGTAACCAGTGTGCAAGCTTGGGAGCATGAGATGATCATGGTCATTGAGCATCACAATTACTGACTATATGATTTATCGAACAATCATGTTTTCTTGGAAAGGTTGACGGTGAAAGATAATGCCATGCAAGTTTCCATGTTAGCATACCATGTTAGAATACATGTCATCAAGGACGATGAATTAGTTAGAACCATGTAGCATTCAAGTGAGAGTCTTTGGAAGGAGGTTGTCGGAAGGTTCCTGATGGGCAAGTCTAAAAGAGAAATCCTGATAGGCTATCATAGCTCATAGTTTGGAAGGGTTGAGGAAAATGTCAATTTTTGTTTCCAATAGAGGGTTTTCAACAGGAAGAGTCCTATAGTGTTTTAGACTGCGGATTTTGGAGACATCTGTGTACCCAACAAATTGGAATTTTGATGGGAAGAGTCTGATAAAGATCTTCCAACAGGATTTCATAGGTCTAGCTATAGCTTGGAAAGGCTAGGAAGATCAACTATTGGGGTTGATCCTGATTTTGAGAGAAATGGTTTATATCTAAAGACTATTACAGTAGTAATTTAGTGAATTTTTCTTTGAAAATTCCAACTTTCAAAGGTCTTCATCTTGCAGGGAATTTTTTGAGGGTGTCAACAACATTTTTTGAAAATCAAATTTGTATGAAATTGTGTGTCCAAGAAGGACACACAATTTATGCTTCTGAAATGATAAAGTTTGGAGAGATATTTCCACCAAGCTAAATTGTTCAGCAAACGGAGCTTATATCAGGGAGTTACAGCAAAATTTTGTACCATATTTCTTGTAGGGGGAATAACTCCTTGCTCGGGAGTCAGTTTGGGGCCCAAGAGTAGTATATGGAAATATCATGGACTGTATAATTCATTCATGGAGCCAGAATTGAGTTTTGGGTATCTAAAAATATGTTGGGAGAGAAAGAGAACACTTATAACGTGCAGGGATATAAAAGGGAAAATGGTCAAAACTTATGAAGAACATAACTTTATGCTTGGAACTCATGATTGGGAAAACAAATAGGTGATGGAAAGGTCTTGAGGAGGAGAATCCATATATTATCCCCAAAAATTATTTTGAGTAGAAAATTTTACAGTCAACTAAAAAGAAGATGATTGGTGGTATTAAAGGGTAGAAAAATTTATGATTATTTTCCAAATTATGTATGCATTTATTTTCATCTAAAAGAAATTGTTTGCATGCACGTTTTTTATAGAATTAGAGATTCATAGAAGCACTTTGGTTTCTATATGAGAACCACAGCAGTGGAAGATGCCCAAGGGTCCTATAGCCATGAAGAGGAATTCATAGGTCTACATGTTAGCATGGGAAATGTTGAGACTGAGTCAAATGGAAGAAGATACATGAAAGAGCCTAGAACTATGAGAATATTTTATAGAGAAGTGCATAGCTATAAATATGACAATGAAATGATCATGAACGCTTAGGAAGAGATACTTCAGAGATTGAACATGTTGCAGAAGCAAGCCAGAATGGAGTTTGACACAAAGCCTAAAGATAGTGTTAGACAAGTGGTAGCATCCAAAACCCATAGAAGAAGGGATGGGTATCGTAATTATAGGAATTCAAGGAGTAGTAAAAGGCACCATCATTCCCAAGATCAATCCACTAGGAGAGCTCATGCTACTTCATGTCCAAGGCATAGCCCAAGTGTTCCCCCTTTCAGGAGGTAGAGGAGAAGGCTTGAGGGATACATCTTGCAAAGTGAACTCAAGAAGATCAAGCCACCTAATTTAAATGGTGATCATATAAATGGAGAGAATTTTGAGGCTTGGTTGTTGAAAATGAAGAAATATTTCTAGCTGCATGATTACACCTCCATGGTAGAAGCAAAAAATGCAACCTACCACTCGCAAGGAAAGGAAACCATGTGGTGGGATAAACTTAAGAAATTCAAGCATCTTGATGAGAAGAGAGTCTCATGGAGGTAGTTCAAAGGATATTTCCAAGAGAAATATTTTTTTGAGAATTACTATGAGAGGAAGATGAAAGAGTTCTTTGAAATCAAGTTGGGAAGCATGACAATGGATGAGTATGAGAAGAGGTTCTTTGAATTGTTGAAGTATGTTGACTTCATAAAATATGAGAAGGTCAAAGTACAAAGGTTTCTTAGTGGGTTACCCTCCTTATACAATGACAATATACAATATGATAACCTCAATACTTTGGAGGAGACCATAAGGAGAGTAAGGAATCTATATGAGGATAGCAGAGGGAGGCCAGTCTTTGAAAAGACTTGGAATGACAAGATGAAAGGAAAGAGGGAGCAAAGGAAGAAATTTTTTAAGCCACCCTTTTTCAAGAATAAATCTCCTGCAAATCAACAAGTCCATTCATCCCAAAATGAACAGAAGATGGTAGATTCTTTTTTAAAAAGGCCAAGGTATCAGCCTGTGCAATGTTGGGGATGTGAGGGGAATCACTTATATAAGGACTTACCTCACAAAGAAGAAATAATGAGGACTTTCCACAAAATTCAGGAGGATGAAACAATGGAAGTTATGGGAGTAATCAAGAAGAGAATCAATCCCCCATGATTGAAGTGGAAGGTAAGATTGATAACTATCCCATAACAATTGTAATTGATTCTAGAGCTAGCCATAGTTACATAAACTCTAAAATTATTGAAATATTTCAATTACAAAGGAGTAAGCATAAGAAATATTGGTTAGTTTAGTTGGCCACAGGGGCTAAGAGAAAGATTAATGAGTTGGTTAAAGATTGTCCAATAGACATAAATAGACTCAACACGAAGGTAAATGTAAACAACATACCTTTGGGTTCATATGACTATCTAATTGGCATGGATTGGTTGGAAAAAAACAATGATATCCTAGATTGTTACAACAAGACAATAACTTGTCTTGATGAGAAAGGGCAGCAAGGAAATATTCAAGGCATTCTGAGAGTTGTATTTGTTAGAGAAATTTCATCTATGCAAGTAAAAAAGAGTTTCAGGAAAGGATGTCAATTTTTTGCAACCAATATGGAACACACGACTAGTGATAAAGTGAAAAATATTGAAGACCATCTAGTTTTGAAATATTTTGAAGATGTTTTTGAGGATATTCTTGGATTTACACCAAATAAAGAGATCGATTTCTCTATTTATTTGGTGTCAAGTGCTTCCCTAGTGTCGAATACAGCTTACAAAATGGGCACTCCATAACTGAAAGAGTTGAAGATGCAGCTAAAGGATATTTTGAAGAAGGAGTATATATGCCCAAGTGTGTCACCTTGGGGTGCCCCAATTCTTTTTTTGAAGAATAAATATGGAACCTTAAGGATTTGTATTGATTTTAGACAACTGAATAAGGTCACTATAAAGAACAAATATCCTCTTCCAAGGATTGATGATTTGTTTGATCAGCTGAAAGGTGCAAGAATATTTTCCAAGATTGACTTGAGATCAAGATATCATCAAGTGAGGATAAAAGAAGAAGATATCTACTCAAGTCTGAATAGGATCATGAGGATCATATGAGAATGGTGCTAAAGGTTTTTAGGGAGCATAAATTGTATGCCAAGCTAGGTAAGTGCATATTTTATCAAAAGAAGATTCATTACTTGGGGAATAT
>JZKD02S2077256.1:106175-121262 GCA_000966675.3 Picea glauca | reverse complement strand
GCATCTCACAAATTAATTTGACTAAGACCCACATTCGGCAATTTCTCCCCTTAGGCGCCTAGGGAAGAGAAACACTTGCCTTGGTACTTCATTTTAATTAAAAATTTAACAGTTTGAACTCCGACCTAGAAGTCCTAGGTACCTACTTATACATGTTTTTGGCTTACCATCCATTACATATTCTTACCAAAACCCTAACCCTATCATGGCTAGGTATTCTTGCATGTGTTCCTTGCATGCTTTCATCTTCTACATGTGTGTCTATCTTGCACATGTTTCTTTTCCTGCATGTGCTTCTGCCTTACATCTGTTGTTTTTCCTGCATGTGTGTCTACCTTACACGTGTTGATTTTCCTCAAAACTAGTAATGCACCCAACAAGCCTCCAACACTGACATCGTGACTCATCCCGAGTCACTTCCTAACCCTAGTGTTTGTCATTGCTTGTGCCAGCTCAACATACATTTCGGTGATTCTCTAGAACTGCACCTGAGCCTGGATTCTCCTTTCAGCCATATCTTCCACGAGTTGTGCGGTGACTGGTGTTATCACTCCAAGAAACCCTTTGTGGTTGTAGACCAAAGGTTCTTGGTAACTTAATAAATTTAATAATCAAAGTGTTTGGAACAATGGGATAGCTGGGAAGGCTTTATAAAAGGACAACTTATTATGCATCTAAATAAACCAGTGCTTTTAGAGACCAAATATCAGTTACAGTAATGAAATACGGTGTGAAGAATACTATTCAATATAACCAGGTACACAGACATGTAGGGTCATACAAGATAGTAGAGAATCATTTAATTCACATTCATGAGCTACACAAGAAGATGGCAGTTCTCAATAACTAAGCTGAACTGAATCAAATTACAGAGTGGTGAAAATATGAACAATATTGACATTGGTAAAAAAAGAGGACTGTGATTCATATAACATAAAAGAGTCAAAGTACATAGCCAAAAAGTATCCAAGATTGAACCCTGTGTCTGTCTTAAGTCTGTAGCTTTATAGATTTACATCACAGTTCTCAGATCCTAAAACAATGGATCCGATATTCTAAAAACAGAAAGTAAACTATATTTACAAAAAACTAGGAAGAGATCCTCAAGATGAGGTCAGTTGATATCTGATGATCTTTAAGAATAGTAAAGTGCTGATGAAGTGTAGTCTAGCCTCCCAAGGCTATTTGATTTAGTTTTCCAAGGATAAAATTCAAGTTTGTTGAAGTGTGCAAACAACCCTGATTTTCTGCCATTGAAAAAGGTACCAAAACTAATTGAAACCCTTCTTCCTTCCATTATATATCAAAAATAGTCATTGGATTTGAATTGATAATTCAAACACTATCCATTTGAAAATGTTTCAAACCATTTGGACTCAAAAAATTCTGATCTGGGCAAAAATTCAGTCATTCTGGCAGTTACAGGATTTCGTTGGTTAACTCAGGTAAAAATTAGGCTCTTTAACCACCAAAATATCTACTTTCGGTGGTTAATGAGTGCTTTTCAGGCTCACCTAAACCACCGAAAGTCATACTTTGTTGAAACTTCAAAAATGCAAAATTTTGATTACCTTTTTTATTTGCTGAAGGTTCAGGGTGCCTTTGGAGATGTTTCTCCTCCTCTGATAGGACTAGCAATCTCTTGTTGTTTTGTACTGGTCTCTGCTTCTCCCTCCAAAGATGTAGCAATCTCAGCTAGGGTTTCCAACTTTGTATGCTCCTAAGCTGGAGGTTGGGATTCTTTTATTTTTAATCTCAGAAGTCTTAGCTGCCTATACAGCTTCATATTTTCCTTTATCAGCGTCCTATTCCTGTCCTTGATTTTATTATGTTTTTCCTTGACAGTTTGATTAATGTTATGAAGTTCTTCATTTCTTTTTGTCAAGTCTGTATTTGTCTTCTTAATAACCCTTATTAAAACTTCCATTTCGTAGATTTTTTGTAGAATTTTCCTCACTTTCTGAGTCCTAGAAGCTTTGGGTTTTCTCGAAGAAGCTCCTACTGATGATTGATTTTGTTCCTCTGGAGGAGTAGGAGTAGGTAGGTTTGGGTATTCATCAGCAGCTGTATTAGTTTGTTGCTCTTCTTGTGCCTCATTATGCTTTGGTTCATGCTCAGAATCTGAATATGGGAATTTTAAAGGATTATCCTCCATGGCCAAACCTTCAGCCTTCTCTCCTTCCTCAAACTGTAATTTTCTCTTTGTTCTCTTCTTATTGGCCGAGGAATATTATGCTTTCTATTTCAAGGGTGAAATAGCCCTTCATTTCCTTTGACTACTCTTGGGAGTAATAGCCTTCCTTGTGGTAGTCTTCTTGCCCTTGTCCTCTTATGGTTTGTCAGTCTAGAATTCATTCCAGAAGAGAAAGTAATTCCATGCAACCTGCTTCTTCTTCAGAGACTCCTTGATAATAAGAGTGATGAGTCCTTGATGGGACAACCTGCTTGCCACCTTAGTGGGCTTAGCCTTGACCTATCTTTCCATTTTGGTGAGAGCCTTATGTAGATAAAAAGGAAGATTGATAGGTGCTCGGCCTGTGAAATGGTTTAGAAGCTTGAAGTGATAAAACATCACTCTGTTATATCTCCCTTCGCATGTTATGTAAACAAATATTTCTTTCAACAAGGACTACCACTTTGGTTTCAAGTAAGACATTGGAATATCCTTTTTCTAGATCAAATCTTTGTGTACAGGCAGCAGGTATGACCTAAATTCAATGTTTGAAGGTATGGTAGACTTGAACCAGTAGTCTCTTGACCTAGGTAAACCTGTGTATTCGGAAATTGCAGCTTCAGCCACCACGAATTCCTCTTTTCCTATTGTAGCAGTCTTCCCATCGTATGAAATGGAAAATGATTCACAAACTTGCTGATGGAAGTCTGTCAGATTTTCACAGTAAGCATAAACACCGACCTGCTTGAATAATTCAACCACCTCAGTGTGAGCCTCGAGGTACCAAACCCCATCGAGTTTATCCCTTAGGGATGGTCCAGACTTTGGCATTTAAGAAATGTTGATGTGTCCCTGTCAATTTGGAGAATATGCATGCAAATAGGGACAGAACTCAAAAATTTAGGAACAGGTCAAGGTATGGTATGGCTCGATGAACAGAAGGTGTGACTCATCAAACAGAGAGTATATTTCGACAACAGAATCGGTGACAGAGGATTTAACTCATAGCTAAATCAGGAACCAGGAGTATAATTCAGAGTAAGAATAATGACCATAGGTATGACTCAGCATCATGATTTAACCAAAACTTGATTCAAGCAACCAGTAAACTAAAATTAAGCCGAGACTTATTTCCAAGTAAGAGACAACATAGAATCAGAATATGACCGAATTGAAACTACCTGATGACTAGGTTGAATGATTCAGTTTGACACCTAGACGATTGATCGATTGCTGAACTCGAGACTTTAATCACCAGCTTGCCATAGTGAACGGGATTGTGAACTCCGCTAATGCGCCTAGTTGAGAGAATCACGAGATTGTGATATAGATGACAGCTCTCGGACTCAAAATGAAATTAAATGGAAATTAAAAAGAGTTAAAAATAAATCATCATGATCTTGTAATCTCGTGGCTGGTAGTATTAAAAATCCACGTGATGTATCCTTTCTGTTATGCAAAATCTCATATGAGTTTTTGTGCCTCGCCGAAACTTAATGGCAATCTGACAGATGAAGGTTGAGAGGACATTTCAGTATTAATTCATCAATGACCTGGAGAGCTCACCATTTGACATCACTTTCGGTGATTAGAAGTGATGATCATGCTCACTTGACATCTGGCTCATGTGAAAGCACGAGTTTTTCCTTTGCGCATAGAAACGTTTTCGGTGGTTAACGAGCCTTTTATTTGCGCTTCTTAACCACCGAAAACCATGACTTTCAGTGGTTAAGAGCCATTTTTTAACCCCTTTTAACCACCGAAAACCTAAGATTTGAAATTTTGAATGCCAAGACCAAAGATGATACTTCTTCCAAGTTTACATCCAAAAAGCAGACCATATAACATACCTCAAAAATTTAGAAATGAATTTTTTGAGATGTTTCTATTACCTAAAATTGAAAGCTTAACAGTGCTATTTTAGGAGATAAAAACTGGGTTTTGTAGAAACTCTCCTCCTTCCACTGCGATGCACTCTACACTCAATTTAGTTGTGTTGATCTCGAAGACCAGTTGTTCTGCCTTTTCTTGCAGGGGCTCTAATTGAGCCTGTCATGTCATCTTTTGTGCTTGTACTGCCTTTTCCTCTGCTTGTAAAGTTTTCATCTCCACGAAAGTTTTGATATTTTCTGGTAGTTTTTCATCCTTCCCTTCCAGCTCTTGTAAGATTCCATCCTCTAGAATTTGTGTCCATAGTTGGGTGCTCTTCTTCAGTAGTTCTGTCAGCCTGTGTATATTCTGTGTGATGCTATCGCATCACGTTCCCTTTGTGCTCTGAGTTTTGGAGGTGTTTTGGGCATTGCGTGCTCCTCTAGCTCTTTGATCTGGTCCTTGTAGTGTTACATCATCTACACTATCTTCTGCATTCTCTCCTTCATTGAAACTCCTTGTATTCCTTCGTTGTCCCAGATGGCTTGGAATACTAAGTGCATCTAGTTTTCCATCTCATCAACCTTCTGTTGTGCCATATTACTCTCTTTCCCTTCTTGAATAATTGCCTCCTTCAGTGAGGTGTTGTCTTCCTGCACCAACTGTAATTTTGTCGCGTCAGATCTTTCTCTGGACTGAATTTCCTGCGCGACGCTCACTTGTAATTTATAGAGTGCTTTGGTTGGAATCTTTGGCAATGCCAATTCCAACATCACAATATCTCTCAGTGGCCTTTGCATTGTCTCCTCATCAATGAAAAACATGTCGGGATTAATCCTGAAGTTTACGCTCCCCTGCATCATGATATGCATTGTCTCACCCACCGATACCCCTTCTTTCATTGGCACTGCTATATTTTGTTGTTGTTTCTCTATTTTGACCTTTAACTGCTCCATCCTAGTTTTCACCTCTTGTATTTTCTCCAAAATTGAAGCTCTATGGTTCTCATCATTCTCCCGCATGTTTGATAGTCGATCCTCTATTTTCGTGGATATCAACTCCACGTCATATTTCGTCAATGATGTTTCCATGGGCTTCCTGTGGGCCTTGGACTTCTTTCTAGAACCACTAGCTTTCTCCCTTGTTCTCTTCCTTGGGGCCTCTAGTGGTTCATATGCTTCTAGAATCTTTGTATCCATGTCGATATCCTGTCCTTCTCCTTCTTCCATTGAGACTTATTGTGTCTTTGTTTTCCTTTCCTTTGGGCACACTTGTTCTGTTGTTTCTCTTGTTGTCTTCTTTGTGTGTGATGATCCCTATGTAGATCCATGTTGGGATTTCTTATTCGTTATGGATTTCTTTTGTATGGGACTGCTACCCCCTTCTTGGCCCTGTGTCGTATTTTTCTTTTTTCTTGCATCATCTGTGCCTATCTGTTGCGTAGGGATTGTTCTGTCCTATGTCCTTGTTTGTGCTCTTGGAACCATATTTGGGATTTTTGGCACTCTCCACTCCTCAGACCATTCCTAGACCTCCATCTATATGTCCTACATCATTACCCAGTACATCAACTACAACCACTCCTTAGCTAGATCCCTCTTTACTTCTAGCCACATATTGTGGCGCAATGCTTGGAACTTCACTATATTCCCAAACTCCTAGATGGTTTTTGTGGGAATCCTCCATGTATCTATGACTCTATTTTTGGATCTATGTTAGGTATATCACAAACATGTCGATGTTTATTTTTTTCTTTTTAGGGTCCATTGTGTTGTGAAGTGATGTGTAGCACGTTGCGCCACATTTTCCTGTCCTTGGCAAGAACAGGATGTATGTGGGTTCCTGCCACCCCATAAGTGCAATGAGGATGAGTAGCCATGAATAGTGGAACTTAGAGCCCCACTCTTGTGTGTCCTTGTATTCCTCAAAGAATGAGTTCAATAGATAAGGTGCCCAGCTCATCAAGATCCCCTTTGCGCACTATGCCACAATTTCTACTACTCTTGTGGGCACTTCTTCTTTTCGACACTTGCGCATTAATTTGCAACCAAGAAATCTTGTTGCAAATCGTGCCACATGATCATTGATGTCATTGATCTTGATACCTCTCTTACCCCTCTTTGAGCCATACTTTGTTTTGATCTCATCTGAAATGGATTTCTCCTTAGTCTTGTCATCTAGGTATTGTTCTGGCTTCTCCCCATCTGTGGGTATCCCTGTAATTTCTGTGATTATATCGACATTCATAGGAACTAGCATATCCATCCACAAGATGTCACTGTGAACCCTCGCTAACAGCTATTTGACACATGTGTTTATGTGTTTCCCATGCTCGAAGTGTGGTATGTCTAATAAGTTCATGATGTCGGTGTCCTACAGTCCCAAGATCCACTAGACAGGCTCCAATAGTGGCACGCCTAATGGGCCTTCTCCTCTGCTCTCCAGGTAGTTCTATGGTGCCAAATACAGGAACTTTATAGCGTCAGACACATCATGGTAAAAGTATTTAAGGATATTGACTCCTCCTACCATGTTATCGTCACTCTTTACTCCCTTGGGAATTTTTGGCATCACTATGGCCAATTCTTCCTGTATGCGTTGTACACCCTGCACACTACTCTCTGCTCGCTCCTTCTTCTTCCCTTGTGGGGATGATACCCCACCCTTTTATATGGCCTCTTTCTCTATTTCATGCTCTGATTTCGGCTCTAGGCCCTGTTGCATGGAACCCATGGCTGGTTCTTCTTATTGTGGCCCTTTTCCCCTGAATGCATCGGATTCCATCATTTCAACATCCTCTTCCAGCTACTCAGGCTCCTATGTAGGTTTTTGCTCCTCTTCCACATGTAATGTGGTCTGCTCGTACTCCGGTGTGTGTATTTATTCCATATCCACCATTGTGGGCATCTTGTTTGTCTCGTTTTGTGGCACCCAAGTGCTACTCCATGTTTTTTGTCTGGTTCTACTCGACACTCCAGCCCTCGGTGGTGACATGGTGAGGAAATATGAACTACAGGATTCCAAATTGACATATGGTAGCACGAATTTGTAGTCTGTCGCTCTTCCACTCGAATCTACCTTCTTCTCCTTAGAAACTACCATAATGGGTTCCCCCCCTTTTTTTGACTTTATAGCAGGACGGAGAAGTGACAGCAGTGTCGCACTGACAGTTGTCACTTTTTCACTTTTTGTTGTGTTTCCTACACATTGTACCTTTCTACCCGTTAAATTATCTCTTGTGTACAGTGCTTTCCATCCCTGATTTTCTTGCAGCGCACTATTCTATTCTACTAGTTCTATTCTATCAAAACCCTCCATGTGCGTCGATTTGTTTTTATTTTTATCCCCTTTTTACTTTTTATGGATTTCCTTCTTTTTCTTCTTTTTATTTTTTTTCTCATTTTCTCTCCCTTACTTCTACTATAATACATTATATACATATCTATTTACTGTGCGGTAAATTTCTAAGTACTAGGAGGTCAATTGTCCCTATACAATTTCAGTAGACTCCCATTGATCATTCCTCTGAGTTCTGTACCTCCTAAATCTTTCAATTGTACATCTCCCCCTTCTATGATAGTCTTCACTTCATATGGTCCCAACCAATGCATTCTAAATTTTCCTGGATGTTGAAGAAATTTACTGGCATACACCAAGACTAGGTATCCCTCCTTGAAACTATTCCTTTTAATATGTTTGTCATGCCAAGCTTTGTCCCTTTCTTTCTATACTTCTTGGTGAAATATTGCTAGAATCCTATCTTCTTCCATCTCCATCAGTGGACTTATCCTTTCTTGTATTATGTCTCATTCTGTCATGTTGGTGATTGTTGTTATGCATAGACTAGGTACCAAAAATTCTAATGGCACCACTAATTCTTGTCCATACACCAACCTGAATGGTGCATGTCCTGTCAACGTTTTGCATGTAATCATGTATGTCCATAATACTATGGGTATCTTCAAATCCCAATCATCCCTGGTTACATTGCATATTTTTGTCAATGCATTCTCTAGATCTTATTAAAGCTTCCACTGTCCCATTTGCTTGAGGGTGATAAGGTGTACTCTTTTGATGATAGACTTCAAACTCCTCAGTCATAGCCTTAATAGTACTATTGATGAATTGAGTTCCTTGGTCACTCATCAAAATCCTTGGGCATCCAAATCTAGTGATCACTTTCTCAAACAGGAAGTGTGTTGTTGTCTCTGTGCTACAATATTTTACTGGCGTTGCTTCTTCCCATATCGTTAAGTATTATGTCGTAGTAATGATATACCTTGCTCCTCACCTCTTTCCTGGTGGATTAATTGGTCCCACAAAGTCTATTGCCCATTTTTTGAATACTTGAAAGGTTACTTGTGGTCTTGGGGGTATCGCATATTGTCTATTAGGTTTTCCAACCCTCTGACATACATCATATCTCTAGCAGTAGTCCTTTGCATATTTGTAAATGGTTGGCCACCATATCCCTGCATGCAATACCTTCTGCGTGGTAGATTTTCTTTCATAACATCCTCCATATATTCCCTCATGATCCTCTGCTAAAATCCTAGGCCTTTCATGTTCTAGTACACATCTTCTCAAGATGTTGTCTGTGCCCATGTTGTATAAGTGTCCTACAATCAATTGATAGTCTGCACCTCTGACTACCAGATTTCTCTTCTGCGTAGTGTTGAATTCTTGTGGTGAATTCCATGTACTCAAGTATTCAATGATGTCAGCAAAATATTCATCAGCTACTCGGACTGAAAATAATTGCACATAAGGGAATTTGTCCTCTAAATTTGTAGGTTCCTCTCCATTGGTGATCCTCGATGGGTGATCGGGCCCTTCATTCAACTTCCTTGGTTTGACTATCACTTCAAAGTCAAATTCTTGAAACAACAGTAACCATCTACATATTCTCCCCCCCCAACATTGTCTTATTGACTAGGTACTTGAGGGTATAATGATCTATGAACATTTTAAAGTGTTTCCCAAGTAGATAGTGTCTGAATTTTCGCAGTTCATATACCATTTCTAGGCCTTCTCTCTCTGTAGTATTGTAGTTATTCTCTGACTATGATAGTTTTCTACTTGGAAATGATATAGGATGGTCTAACTCTCTTGTTCCTAGATGCGCCAGAATAGCTCCAAGTGTTATGGCTAATGCATCTACATGCACATGAAATTTCTTTTCCCAGTCTGGGAATACTAATATAGGTGTTGTGACCATTTTTTATTTTAGAGTGTCCAAACCTCACTGACAGTCCTCATTCCATTGGAATTTACTATCTTTCTTCAACAGTTTCTCCATCGGCACAGTGATTTGTGCATACCCTTTTATGAATTTCTTGTAGTAGCCTGTGTCCCAATGTTTCTCTCAACTGGTGTACTGATTTTGGTGGTGGTAAATTGACAATCATTTCAATCTTGGTGGGATCTACTAACAATCATTGTTTTCACACTATATGGCCCAATAGTATTCCAAATGGTGTCCCAAAAATGCACTTCACAATGATTTGACACTGCCTACATCTTTCCAACATCATCCTTAACACTTCCATGTGGTATTTTAACATACTATATACGGTCTAATCATCCAAATACACTTCTAAAAATTGATGGATGAATTCTTTGAAGGAAGATATGACTACCCTTAAGAAAATAGTTGGTGCATTCTTCAACCCAAAAGGCATGACTGTGTACTGGCAAGATCCCCATTCTGTGGAAAAGGTGGTATTGTATATGTCTTCTGGTGCTATCTTGATCTGATGGTAGCCTAAGAATTCATCTGTGAATGTGTATGCTTCCTGGCCTCCCACATTCTCTAATATCTCATATGTGAAAAGGGTGGGAAAAGGGTCATGTAGGAAAGCATCATTTATCTTTCTCAGATCGACACATATCCTTATGACTCCTTGCTTTTTCTCCTATACTACCATAGGGATTATCCATTCTGATTCTTCTATTGGTTCTATGATTCCAGCTTCCAACATTCTGTCAATTTCTTCTTTTACTTTCTACTTATATATTGGGTTCAGTCTATATGGTCATTTTCTGATATATCTAGCCTCAGGTTTGAGAGGTATCTTCATCTATCCTAGCTCTCATGCTATGCCTTTCATCTCTATAAATGTTGTTGGGAATAGGTCATTGTACTCGCGCAACAACTATGTTATTCTTTCTATTGTTTGTTCATCCCAGTAGTCTCCAATACTGGCCATTTTGGGATTATCATTTGTCCCAATATTTACTTTCTTCAACTTGATTGGTGCAGCAAATAATTTTGATTCCAGAGATGTACCTTCCACCTCTCTTTCTCCTTCAATTTCTATAATTTTAATGTTGCGTGGTTCATATTCATCTGGTGTTTCTTCCTGCACATGATAGCATGACATTAGTTCTTTCACTGTTTTTCTATTATGTTGTTGATACTCTGTTATAAGTTCAAGATATGGTTCATTAATAAATATCACCCCTCTGATTTTTTTGAGAGTTGAATCAATGTTGGGGTTCTCATGTTCAAATTATAAAGTGACTATAAAATTTTGTTGTAATTTTTCCCATTCTATAGTGCCTCTGTGCAGTTCCTGGTCTACATACCAGTTTGTTGGAAGTCTTGCCAATGTGTGAATGAAGTGATGAGGCCATTATTCTGGTGGTTTCATTCATCATAGTGTTCTGCACTTCTCCAAGTGTTCTATTGGTGTCCCTTGTCCATCATATCTCTGCATCTCATTACTTCCCTGTTCTACACTGAATCTAATCTGCGGTAATCGCTTACATTGGTACCAGTCCTTGACTGTCTCTTCATGTGCACCCCACCATATTACAGGTGTTTCCTTAAGTGTTATGTCCAGGGATAAAATCCTCTGATTTTCTAACACATCATATTCGTATCTTGTTAGGAATTATTCTAATTCATTCACCCCATGAAAACTGGGCGTTTCTCTTATTTTTGTACCCACCCATATTACTGCGTGATCTATTCTTGCGCACCTTCTTGTGCATACTTCATGTAATATCTGATGCCAATTCTCCAACCCTGTATCTGAGTCTGAATCACATGATGTGATACTTATCCAACTGAGTATCCCATCTACAGTTGGATTCACATAATATTCTTCTCACGTGGTGGTTATGTATAACTGGTTGATTTCCTCGAGGTCTAAGAAAGTGGGTTCTACAAACCTTTCTCATTATGATGGGTCTAATGGCGCAATGAATTTTTATTCTCCTGACTTGAATGTCATTTTCCTTGTCTTCAAATCGATTATTTCCTGGTTTTCAAACACCCAATCCAAGCCAAGCAATGTTGGGTAAGGTGTTGTGCCATCCACTATTTGTATCACTTCAAAATTAGATTTAGTGTGCACTCCATCTAGATCTACTGTCACACCCTTTATCCTTCCAATTAGCAGAACTTTGTGTTGATTTGCTAGTTTCAGTTGAACAGGTGAATATCCTAATGTCGGCTCTCCCATACATTTCCATGTATTCTTGGGTAACACATTTACTTCGGAGCCTAAATCCGATATAATATCCCCCATGTTGAAATCTCCAATGTCGGCATTCAATCTGAATTCTCTACTTGTCCTCCTCCTTGTATGCAAGTGATTAACCATTTTTTTCTCTAGCCTACCCTCTACCTCTGTGTTACATATTTCTACCATATTTTGTAATACTTTAACAGATGATGGATCATTTAGTAGTTTAACATAGGATTGCAAAAAAGACTTTATGGTACTTACTTGTCCTAGGGGTTGTGCTTCATTAGTGTGATCCAATGATGAAGGCATATTGTACGTTGGTACATCCTGACTATGATGCACAGTTGATGTAGATGTGATGTTTGGCTTCAAGAATTCTTGTCTGGATTGCTTGAATGTGTCCTTTTTGTTTTTCACATCAAACTGCTTTTGTGGTTCGACATTCTTCTTCACCCATTGGTGTTGAGTTGGATCTTTTCTTACTGCGTCATCTCCTATTTTATCTCCTCCACATGTAACTGTGTTGATATTTCTTCCATCGTCCCTTGCTTCTGTAAAAATCCATTGAACATTTTGATTGTTCTGATTCCTCTTTTCCTGGATCTTCCCTAATAGTGTCGGGTAGTCTTATGTGTCATGATCTGATGCTCGACAATACATACATGTCGCAGGTGGAAGTGGACATTCTCTTGCATAGTGTGTTGGTTGTTGACATTTATGGCATACCACCGGTCCTCTACCTCTTTCAAAGCCTCCTATACCTCATCCTCCACCTCTTTAGCCAGCTCGATCTCCTCACGGGGCGTTGTACTGAGGCACCTGATTATACTGCACAGCATTATACTGTGGTTGTGTGGTATTGTATTACAGTTGTACAATGTTATATTGTTGTGGCGTAGTGTTATATGGGGCTGGTACTTGGTTAAATTGTGGTGCAGATTTCCCTTTCATCATTTATGCCTGCACCCTACATGTGTCTGATGTTTTTTCCCTCAACAATTCCATTGTCCTACAATCTTTGTTATCATGGCCCACTGACTTGAAAAAGTTGCAATATGAACTCTTAGGCATAGTATGGCATTTCAACATCATATGGATCATGCCCCTGTGTCTTACACATCTCACACCATACTCCTCTTGTCAACAAAGGGTTTGGCAGTCTTGTTGCCATGTACTGTGTGAATATTGGGCACTCATTCTTGTGATGTCCTTCTGTCCTACATGTGGTACACCAAATAGCTTCTCTTTTTTCCTTACCTATGTTCTAGTTTAATTGAAATGCTAGATTCTTCATGTCCTCCTTCAGGTCCTCTATTGTTGGATTTTTCTTTTGGCATTGGGTCTCTTCCATTTGTAAGTCTTCTTGTAGAGCCTCTGCCTGATTTTGAAACTTATGTTGTCTCAAAGGTTATTTCAAGTGTGGTAGAAGGGAATTCACCAATGGATGACTATGTTGCATATCTTTCATGAGATACTTTAGATTTCCTTTCAATCGTTTGAATCTCTATTCAATCTCTCAGCCATATTCCCTTGGTTTATGTTTGATCTATATCATATCATTCATGTATTGATCCTCTGATCTAGGCTTATGGAATTCATATATCAGCAACTTCTTGATATCCACGATAGTTTTGGTTGTTCCTGGTGGATTGTTTGCATCTAAGCTCATGTCCCAATCCAGTGTGCGGTCTCTTAGTGTGATAGCTAACTGAGCAAGTTTTATATCCTCATCTGTGATCTGATTTTCTTCCCAGATCTTTTCACATATGAACAAGTGCTTCTCAGAGTCCTCAAATGCCTCTCCCTTGAATTATGGTAACCAAATGGTGGGATCATGTCCTGCCATCCTGAATGATGAAATACTACCTATGCATGGTGTAGATCCTTGACCAATGCTTCTTGAACTAGCTCCCCAAGTTATTTCTCCCTGTGTAGATGTAATTCATGTTGTGTTTCTTCCACTGAAATTTGATTGTCTAAACGGTGGTGTTCTTTCTGGTGTATTGGTCGCACATGGGTTTATGGGTTCCACACTGACACTAATATGGATAGGATTTTTTCATTTGGTTCCTTCCCTTGGACATATTGTCTACTTTCATATGTAGTGTGCATTATTTCCTCAATATTCTCCACAGTCCGGAGATCCTCTACCTCTTCTTCATCACTTTCCAATCCTTCCCTCACTGCTATGTCTCTCTTCTTATTGTTCATCTTATATTGGTAGGGTGGTCCACCGTGCGTTCTTCGAGTTGTTTCCATGATATTCCTAATCTGGCCTTCCTCCATCATGATTGGATCCAAGGCCTCCTCCGTCTTTCCTTCATCCATCTCTTCCTCCATTTCTCTGGCTCTTGTCAGTGCTTCCCCCTTTCCCTCATGCACGCAGGGAAGTTTAGTTGTCTAATGAAATTGTCATTACACCTTTGTTATATAGTAAACTATTGATGGAAGTATATAGAAATATGATATACCTACCTCTAGGTCCCTTCAGGAACTCCTTCTCTGCTGTGTTGTAAGACTTCGCAGTATCTACTGCAAATTCTATGATAAATCCTACAACAATGTTGTCTAACCAGAAATATGTTGCATGTGTAAATTTATTTTCAACTTGTTGTAACTGCACGATCTCCACAGAATTCCACTCTAGTTGTCTGATCTGATTTATAGGGTGGTTGTCTTTCAACCTCAATATCAGCTCTTGCAACACATGTGGGAAATCACAAAAAAATACTTCATGCAAGTCACTATATACATACTTGTCCAAATATTTGTGTGGTGTTAACTTTGAGTTTCTGTTATCTTTTTGTGAAAATTCCAACTGCTTTGTTTTCAACCATCTCTGTATCTTCTCCTTCATTGGGTTCCAAGGTTTAAAAACCCCCTTTTTAATCTCATTATTTTTAACGTTTTCTCACCATATCTAACATTCTTTCATGATTCTTCAGCAGATCTCATTCACTCAATCCCATTATGCTCCAGCCAGCAAAAGAACCATTTGTTGGTCTTAAACTATTCTTACTACCTTTCTTGGGCTGACCCAGGTTCATATCTACCATGGTTTCCAACAAAACCCCTTTAAAACTATCGTCGCCTCTGGTAAACCAGAAGGAAGAGCAGTACATGGAGTGCATTGTGTAGTCTCACCTGAGATAGTTATATTGGTGGTTGCAACGCTCAAGTGCGTGCATCCTGGGAATGAGTGGGGATATGGGATTAAACTTTTTTATATTAATTTGTTACTTTAACATTCAACTTGTATTGAATACCCTACCATTCGTATTCATGCATATAAAATATGCAAGATACCAGATATATAAAATATGCAGAACAGAAATAAAATGCTAGTAATGGCAGAATAACAGTAAAATATCCAGCATAATCCTCACAATACACAGAAATGATATGCGAAATAGCAATAGAAAATCACTTTGATTCAGAAAGAAATGTTCACAGGTCTCTTCGAGGGGGAAACCTCCAGTCGAGCAGTGCTCTGTTACAATAATCTCCAAGCTAGGGTTTTCATACCCTCGACTCTTATTTATACTAAATATGTCTATTAAGAGAAGCATC
>JZKD02S2077256.1:25292-84003 GCA_000966675.3 Picea glauca | reverse complement strand
AGATCCTTGATCACCAAGAAAATATCTCAACCAGATGCTCAAACATCACCAAGACATGCCTATACCAAGCATGTACCAATATCACCAACATATCATCACAAGATATGTATCTCAACCATGTATTGAACCTATACCATACAATGTGCTAAATCTATACCATACCATGTATCAACCATGTATTGAACCTATACCATACAATGTGTTAAATCTATACCATACCATGTATCAACCATGTATATCAATACCTATACCATGTACCAAATCGTGCATCAATCATGCAACAAAACTTGTGCCATACCATGTACATCAATACATGTACCAGGTACCAAACTGTGCATCAATCATGCACCAACACCTATACCATACCATGTATTAACCATGTACCATATCATGCATCAAACATGCACCATACCATCAACCATGTACCATAAATCATGTACCATGAGATGTGCCTCAACCATATATCATATCATTCATGATGTGTCTCAATCATCCCATACACCATGTACCAAAAGATATCATTAATAAGTGCCAAGATATCCAAGATACCAATATATCCAAGATATGCTTCTAATCAATGAACCATAACATCCAATGCATGTACCTCAAACATATACCATAGAATATGTCTCACACCATGGACCAATTATGTGCCTCAAGCATGTACCAATGCCTCAACAAGATACCAAATGAATGACCATAACATTATCAACATGTAACCAATAGATACCTCAAACTATGTGCCTCAAGTATATACCAACAACCATAAACTATGTACCAAGAGATACCATCAAACATGTGTCATATCACTCATATACCATATATGCCAAGTATCCAAGATGTGTCAATGTCTCGATATTTCTCACACCATGGACCAAATATGTGCCTCAAGCATATACCAATGCCTCAACAAGATACCAAATGAATGGCCATCACATTATCAACATGTAACCAAGATATACCTCAAACCATGTGCCTCAAGTATGTACCAATGACCATAAACCATGTATCAAAAGATACCATAAAAAATGTGTCATATGACTTATATACCATATATTCCAAGTATTCAATATGTGTCAATGTCTCAACAATATGCCTCAAGCATTCACCATAACAACCAAGATCATATATTAAGTATATGCCTCACACATGTACCAATCATCAAAAATATGTGCCTCTAACAATGAACCATAACAACTGTACACAATGTACCAAGGATATATCTCAAGCTTGTATGTACTTCAATCATATGCATCCATGTACCAAAGAGGTGTCCATTCCTTAAGAATGTGCCAAACCATCCATGATAAATACACATAAAAACATACCTTTACTCATGAAGAGTACCTAGTGCATATCATCTCAAACCAACAAACCTTCCTCAACTTTAGAATCAACAAGATGGCACCTTCTTCAATCTTTTTCAAAATAATTTGCTACTTTCTCCACTATGACCCATGGATGTCTGCTACTTTCTCCACTGTGACCCATGAATAAACTCATAAATATAGTTTGATCACTTCATACTTTTCCCTTTAGTTCCCTTCATTGCCTAAGACTTCTCAAACCTCTCTACATCAGATATGTTATGAAATATTTACCAAAAACATCACTTGAAAGATAGATAATCATTGAACTTGTGTGTGTTCTTGTGGAGGACTTATTGTGGTGTATTAATACTTTTTCAAGCTAACTATTTTCCTTAGTTTAGGGATTTCTTGTTACAACCACTTTACCCTTTCACTAAAACTTGTAACTATTTAGGAGTTTCATTTACAAGATGAAACTCATCATAACGATCAAAGGAAAGATAATTATTGAAGAAATAAACGAGAACATGAAAATATTGAAGAAAGAAACAATGATAATGTAAATAGAGATTTTCAACAAGAAGAAGTCCAACTAGGTATGCATGCACATGTTGTCTATATTAAAAGTATAGAATTCAAATTTAAAATATTGTTTAATATAATTGATTGTAATTGTGATTTGATGTTTTCAAAAAACATAAATAGATTTGTCTCATAACATTGATAAAGACGTTGAAACCGAAATTGAAGCAGAAGACGAATCACCTATAGGTATGTACATAAATTTAGATAATACAAGATGAACACTTGTATATAGTTTAGTGAATTTATGTTTGGGTTTTGTTTTTTAATATAAACTTTAAATTGAAATATGCAGGAGAATCTATCAACATTGATGATGAAATATTAGAAAATGTTGATACTGACAAATTTGGGAAGAAAGAAGCTAATCATTATATAAGATATCGAACTAAGAATATGTATAATATTTTTTTCAAAGATGAATCAGTAACAGTACAAGCTTAACTTTTACTCTATCTAATAAATTCAAGAAAGTTAAAAGAAGCTACATCATTATTGGGTATTCAAAAGTCAACAAAAGATACAAAGTTGAAACAAAATGTCTTTGACAAGATAACTAGTGTATTAAAAGCTTTTGGAAAATCTCGAAAAAAAAGACGTCAATGTTGCACGTAGAGTGATACAAACAACAGTTGTTTCATCTAGCAATATAAAAGAGTGTTTGACACGACACATAGAAAAAATGATGGGAACGTCAAGAAAAATATTGTACAAACATAGAAAATTTTGATTGCAAATAGATGCAAATGATGAACGTTCTTGTTGGACAGTGATTTCTAAACAACACTACAGAGATAGACTTGCATAAAATGTTAAAGAATTGGCTCATAATTGTTGGTTGACAGAATCTCGTGTTTAAACACATACAAGGGATGTGTTGCGACGAAGAATAGCATGAAAACAATATGAAGAGCATCCAAAACATATATTGCCAATGACACAAACAGAATTTTTCAATAAGTTCAAAGAAGAGCACAAAGAAGTTAAATTTTCCATCAATACATTTGTGCAACAAAAACCATGGTTTGTTAGACCCATCATTGTTCGTGACACTTGTTGTTGTAATTATCATGTGGAATTTGATTTATATTACGATACTTTTCTTGATTTTGGTAAAACTTGATGGACAAGTTCACCTCCTCCTTCCACATTTCGTGCTTTTATATCTGAAATTCTATGTGAAAGAAGAGGTGATTAATTATTTTACCAAAAAAAATGTGTTGGTGGAAAGAAATGTGATCATTGTGGAAATCTAAGTTTGTTTCACTCAAATTATCCTATTGATTGAATGATCAATCATTTTCTAATATAACAGCCAATTGGAAGAGATATGAATATATCAACAGCATGGCTCCACATTATTCAAATGTTATTTCCAAAAGAATTGATTTGAAAGTAGATAAAATCTGTGTGATAGATTTTTTGAAGAAGTTTGAGGAATAAATTTATAAACATGCCAATAAATGAGAAAACCCTAAACATCAAAAAATCTAACCCTAGGAGATGAAGCGCCGAAATTCATGTGGGCCCTAATGGGGTAAGTTGGTACATCAACTTCCTGGGTTCATAAATGTTGCATATGATCTACGTTTTAGGCACACAATAGCTTGTTGGAAAGAACTATCTGAGGACTACACATGTTGTTTTCACACTCTAATTAAATCCTACAGTGTGACTGTGGTAGGCCCAAAAAACGCTTTTTAGGGCCTCAAAACGGCCTCGGAAGTTTAGGACACAAAAACTAGGAAAAACTACCAAAATGGAAATTGGGCTTTGAGCCAATGGAATAGGTGGGTGGCCATCGATATCCACCTGGATTATTCCTCCCCCCTTAGGACTAAATAGTCTCCATTGCCTCAAGTGCTTGCATTATATGAGGAAAATTTCGTTGAACCTGACTCCTGGTGAGCCACTTTCCCTGATGAAGAAACTGCCCTGATTTGACGACCCGATAGAGTTTGATAGTTTGTTGGCGGGTGTCCTTTGTCTTGGTATCCATGATCTGATCAACTTTCACCTATTTTATGTAGGAAATATTGATTTCTATAGGGGGAACTACTCAGACGCATCTGAAGTGTCCAGGAGAGGCGAAAAATATGGTCAGAGCAGTTCCACATTAAATAACAAGTGCAATCCAAGGAAACGAGGAATACTTAATTCAAAATAATTCTTACCCACAACCTTGGTGATGGCGTAAGGCTTGTATCAGAGTGGGTGCATCTTACGATGGGGTCTGGTGAGGCGCTCTTTCAACAAATGCAACCAAACGTTATCACCCACCTGAAATTTGTGTGGGACATGTTGAGCGCTCAACACACCCTAAAAGCTTTATGAAATTCAGTCACTTTTGGGTACCACTTGTTTTACTGTCTGAATTAAGTTCACTGTGGAAGGATGGTTTTTTTTTTTTTCATGACTCTTATCAATCAAATCGGATTTGTTTGAAATTGTTAAATGAAACCTTGTGTATAAAAGAACTTAGCATTCTAACTAAGAATCTGCAGCTAACATTGTGACTAACGCACTTGTGTTCGGCATCGGAAAAATCCAAGCAGGTAAAATATCCACACAGTAACACTAATCGTCGATGCACCATCGGCATCGGTAAAAGGTAGAGTAAGTTTACATTATCTATTCTCCACGAATATTCAGGAGATAGTTGATCCCCATCGACATCGGTGAAATACGAGAGGGATAAACAATGACAAGATCCATGAAAAACCTCTGATATCCAATGAAGGATGCGCTTGTTCGAGGTCAGTGAAATCTCAAAGGGTTAAATCATCAAAAAATTACGCATTGAACACATTGTCGATCAACCCCTGATGCACTTTTGGCATCGCTAATTTTCGAGGGCGTTAATCTGGGAGCACTTGGTTAATCTTATCGTCGATTTTTTATCATTGATACTCTTTGGCATTGGCAAGGTAGGATATGTTGTTAGAACCGTTAGCTAAGGAAAGTCCACGTTTCTGAATAACACGATTAAACGAAGACGTCAGTTTCAAGTTCCACGTGTCTTTGTCGCATAGGGATTTCGTACAGTCTGGTTTCATCCTGAGTCACCTTAAGGTTCCCTATGTCCTAGTCACACTTCTGAGTCATATTTTCCACGCCATCTCTGTACAACAATATGGATCGGCATCAGAGATTTTTCCAAGATATATCAACGAAAAATTTTTAAACAGAAACCCTGACTCCCAATCCATCAGTTAGATTAGTGAAACAATGGGATGTTTTCAGCACGAGATACGATCAGAATTTGTCATTTAATAGGCCAGTTAATGTTTCTCCCCACATACATTGTTACCCCATGCACAAATGGAACAAGGGGAATTTTAAATTGTCGATAGACCACGTTATAGCCCGCGCCCACACTGTCGACCTACAATCGAATTTAATTTTAAACATAATGAAGATATGGCAATAGATTGTGTAGAACCACGCTCATATCCCAAATTGAATAGATGATGCGAAAAGGTTATTTCATCTTTGTTTAAATCACAAAAAAATATTCAAACACTTCTATTATGCACACAAGTTTCCATTTCCATAGCATCTGAAGAAGCGAAGCGAGCATCTCAAGACTGTGTTGATTCTCATACCATCAAAACCAGGTTAATATAGCAATAGAGGTATGTGTTAAATTTTATCAGTTCGGCGGTCATAATTTGTTATATATATCATCATTTGATCTTTCACACAGTGTCTAACTATGTTGGAGCTGCAGGAAAATTTGCCTCCAAGAAATCCAACGACTAGACGCTCGTCGAGGGAACCTAAGCTAAAGGAGGCAGAAATTGGTGAGGGTTCTTCTCATGTTACTGTGAGCATTTGGAATATGCTCCTAGGGTAGAGCTGGTCTTTAAAACCTCAACAAATAAAGCATTCATTCAACCCTCGGTCTTCAGCAATACAGAAGTGACCATTGGATCCAAAATAATTCTCCCACCGTGGGGAGATCTATTCAACAGAATCAATCAGGAGGATTACCCGGAGTTTATCCCACACAGTGACTCGAATGTAAGGGTGCTAGACAACCAATTTTTCTCAAACATTCGTAGGTTGTGCTTGCACATGGTATCATTTCAATCTCCATTTTTCCCATGCATCGAGACCTTGAGTTGGTTAATTGATCACACAGATGTGCAGAAATTCCTGATCAATGACGATAATGGTGGGTGTGTCATATGTTTTCACCTGATAGAAGTTCAGAAGTATTACAAGCTCAGGGACCCAGAGGAGCGGTTAAACACAGATTTTGTGGTGAAGTTCTATGAATTCCATAACACTAGTCAGTTGGTGGCATCATGGTGGAAGGAGGACAAGAAATTTACAAACTGGAGCAATGTCTAGTATGGGATAGTGAACCTGAGGGAGCCATACATCTACTTGATGGCTCTTATCTGTCAACTATACGGGGAAAGGGACTGTGCCAGGTTCTCGGAAGCATGGATGACCCTAGCATACACTGTGGCTATCTTGGGGAGTAGTTTCAACTGGGGAGCAATCAACTCCAAGAAATTGAGCACCAATGTATTGCAAGCTCAAATTTTAAAAGACGGAGAAGCTCATGTGTTTCACATGGCCTCGTACCTACTCAATGTAATCTGCATGAGGAATGTCTTCGTCGGTATGAATTTAAGTTGGCATGTTGGAGAACTGCATGTTCATGTCTACTTCAGCGTATTATGGGAGAACGGGTACAAAAAATCTTATGCCCTTATTTGTGATGAATTCATCGCCTGAGTTTATTTCATTTTATTTAAAAAGGAATTCCCAAGGATATCTGTAGAAGACAAGAAAATTATATCGAAGGTAGGCCAATGTTATCTAGACGAACACACAACTTATATCAAGGTGTTCGGGGCCACCGGAGAGCCACATTTACTCCCTGCTCACATCCTAGACCGGATCATTGTAGGATAAATATGTTATCAGACGATCCTACAGGGCTATAATGCCACACTAGTTAAGGACAAGAAGCGAGCATTCATACCCTATGGATTCCATGTGGGGTTTTACATAGATAATATTAAGATGTTTTTGCATGGTCCTACTAAGAATTGAAAACTTATGACACTCACATTATTCAACACAGAATCTCGTTAATATATGGAGTAAAACCCTTTCAAAAAAATCTCAAGAAGTACCATCCATCTTTGGAACCCCTCATGTATCAAGAGATAAATAAATTACTAGATGTTAAGATTACCTTTCAAGTTAGACACTCTACCTGGGTAGCAAATTTGGTTCCTATCAGGAAAAATTCTGGGGAAATTTGCTTGTGTGTAGATTTCAAAAATTTTAATAGAGCATCAAAAAAGGATAACTACCCAGTCCCACCGATGGAACATCTCTTGCAGACCATGTTTGGTTCTGAGATTTTCTCCCTTCTAGATTTTTTTTCAGGTTACAACCAAGTTCTAGTTTCAGAATAAGACCGATTGAAAACTATCTTCTGAACCAAGTGGGGAACTTTTTCTTATAAATGCATTCCCTTTGGGTTGATTAACACAAGAGAAACCTTCCAAAGGGCTATGGACATATCTTTTCGGGGATTAATTAACATATGTGTAGTAGTATACTTGGATGACGTGACTTTGTATTCAAAGAATAGAAAATACCATATCCAACATCTAACCCATATTTTCGAAAGGTGTGGGAAATATGGAATATATTTAAACCCTAAGAAAACTATATTTGGTGTCAAGGAAGGGAAATTACTAAGGCATATTATATCTCAAGCAGGAATTCGCATAGATCAAGAACAAATAAAGGCAATAGCTCAACTTCCCTTACCCCACAACAAAAAGGCCACCAAATCTTTCTTTGGGAAAATTAATTTTTTGAGGAAGTTCATGTCTGATTTCGTTGAAACTATCAAACCCTTACAAAAAATGATTCGCAAGGATGTTGATTTTAAGTGGGATGATGAGCGAAAAGTTTCTTTCAAAAATATCAAGATTTCCATATCTCAAGCTCTGGTGCAGCGAAGTCCCGACTTTAGTAAGTATTTTTTCCTCTATACTTTCACCTCCGACCAATCCTTAGCAAAAGTATTAACCCAGAAGGATTATGAAAACAACGAGGCATCAGTATCATTCATGAGAACTAATCTCCAAGGGTCCGAACAGAATTACCCTTCTATAGACAAACAGACATATATGGTGTACAAAGTAGTAAAATAGTTCAGATCTTACATCCTAAAAAATCACACCAAAGTCATTGTGCCTCATCCCACAGTCTGATCCCTATTCACTCAACAGGAGATGGGGGAGAGAAGAGGAAATTGGGTGGAAGTTGACCAAGAATTTGATCTAGATATAAAACCTACCAAACTAGTTAAGGGACAAGGATTGTGTAAGTTGGTCGTAGAAGCTCAAGACCGAATAAATGAAGACCCCGGGTGGGAGAATGAATTAGTATTATGGTGTAGTGAAGCTTTATACGTTCCCCGGGGGAAAGATTCTTGGTATGGAAAACTGATTTACCTCCTGCATCATGGGACTTGCCTAGAAAATCTAAACCTTAAGGAAAGGAGAGCTCTCAGACTAAAATCTACACAATATCGCCTCATAAATTCAATACTTTTTTGCATAAATTATGATGGGGTACTCTTGAGATGTCTCGAACATGAATATGCAGATAAGGTTCTGAGGGAGATCCATGATGATCCTGCAAGTGGACACTTTGCAGGGAATACCACTGCTCACAAAATACTAAGGGTCGACTATTATTGGCCTACTCTTTTTAGAGACACTCATGCATACACTAGAAACTATAAAACTTGTCAAATGAATGTGGGGAGAGAAAATAGAGTGCCTGTCCCACTCCAACTAGTGACCATATCTAGACCATTCGAGCAATGGGGGTTCGATTTGATAGGGGAGATTACCCCGATTTCTTCAAAACAACATAGATACATACTGAATGCTACAGACTATTTTATGAAATGGGCAGAGGCCATCCCTCTCACTCACGTGAATGAAAAGGTGGTAATCCAATTCATAGAACAACAGTTGATCACAAGGTTTGGTATGCCTTCCATTATTTTTTTTACAATGTCACTTACTTTTCTTCCACTCTATTAATAGAGTTTTATCTAGACAAAGGAATCATAATCAGATACTCTGCAAACTACTATCCGCAAGGAAATGGAGTGGCAGAATCAACCAATAAGAACCTAGTAAGGATATTGAATAAAACAGTTGCAGACAATCAAAGGAATTGGCATAGCTCATTTCAGAATGCGTTATGGGCCAACGGAGTAACACCAAAGGAAGTTATAGGGAACCCACCAAACATTTTTGTATATGGACAGGAAGCCATTCTCCCAAATGGGTTATATCTTCCATATCTTCAGCTTGCTCGGAGATCTAGAGGACAACCCTCATTAGTTATTCAAAAGAGAATTGATACTCTCCTCATGATAGAAGAATAAAGGGAGAAAGTAAAATCAAATTTTGTCGCTCATCACCAGATAGTTAAAAATGGATTGACAAGCATAAGGCCAAAGAGAAGAGTTTTGAGGTAGTAGACTTGGTCCTGAAATGTGATAGAGAAAATGAACCTAAGGGAAAACATTCGAAGTTTCAGAATATATGGCTCGGAACTTTCCAGGTATATGAGAAACTTGGGGCAGACACATATCAATTGAAAAATATAAGGGAGGAAACCGACACCCTTCCGGTGATCGGCCAATCCCTAAAACAATATTTCTGTTTAAAAAAACAAAAATGTGTGTGTGTGTGTCTTTTCATGTTATTTTCTGATTAGGATAAATGTGTAGATGTAAGGTAGACTAATTGCAGAGTCCTTTTATTCCTGTTTTTTCATTTTTTTGTATTTTTATTGTAATAAAGTTGTGTTCCGCAAGGCATTAGTCAACCTTAATCAATATGGTGTAGCAAACTCGGTTCCTAACTCACGCTTACGTGCAACATAAGAAACGCTGGGCAATTGCATTTTTTCTTCAAAGAGTATTGTATCTAGTCTTTGTAAACAAACGACCTTAGTGAGTGATGAAGTGTCTTCCTGGTGGTCTGGTAAAGCCTAAAGGGAAATATTTCAATTTGGAAAGGACCACATGTACCTCTAGATAGAACTAGGAAGAATTTCACCTTAACCATTTCATCTTATAGATAACAGACGTCCTCCTCTCCCGCTCACTCAGGGAATCTCTGCTAGAAATAAATAAATTATATTAAATGAGTGCAAAGTAGGAGAGGGTATGCATATAACTTCATCGGGGATATGGACGCTCGCTGGCAGCGGAGAAAGGTCTATGACGTCGGGGTGACTCTATCGGGGCTATGGACACTCATTAGCAGCGGAGAAACACCGTAGTGAGTGAATTATTATAACTAAAATGGCCTCGTGCCAGTGAATGCTTTACCTAGATCTAGTCAAAAGGGGGTGTGGGTCACAGACAATAGGAACAAAGGTGGAATAGAGGTTAAAAATCCATAAGCGAGGCAAGCCCGAATTCACAAACCGGGGAAATTGTAAACGCAAGGATGGAAAGACTCAGCAAAAAGAAAAGCCAGTTAATTTCTCAACCAACTTCTACATCATCTAAGCCCGAGGGAAGGAACAGAGTATTTTATTTCGCCCAGAGAATCTTCATTTGTTGAGCGCTCAACACACCCTAAAAGCTTTATGAAATTCTGTCACTTTTAGGTACCACTTGTTTTCTTTTGTTTTACTGTCTGAATTAAGTTCACTATGGAAGGATGGTTTATTTTGTTTTCATGACTCTTATCGATCAAATCGGATTTGTTTGAACTTGTTAAATGAAACCTTGTGTCTAAAATAACTTGGCATTCTAACTAAGAATCTGCAGCTAACATTGTGACTAACATGCTTGTGTTCGATGTCGGCAAAATTCAAGCAGGTAAAATAGTCACATAGTAACAATAATCGTCGATCGTCAATGCACCATCGGCATCAGTAAAAGGTGGAGTAAGATTTCATTAGTTGTTTTCCACGAAGATTCAGGAGATAGTCGATCCCCATCGGCGTCAGGGAAATATGAGAGGGATAAACATTGTCAAGATCCATGACAAGCCTCCGATAGTCGATGACGGATGCGCTTGTTCAGGGTCAGTGAAATATCAAACAGTTAAATCATCGAAAATTTCCACATTGAACACATCGTCGATCACTGACCCCCAATACACTTTCGGCATCGGAAATTTTCGAGGGTGTTAATCCAGGAGCGCTTGGTTAAGCTTATCATCGATCATTGTTCCTTGATACTTTTCGGCGTCAGCGGGGTAGGATCTGTTGTTACAACGATTAGCTAAGGAAAAGTCCTCATTTTCGAATAACACGATTAAATGAAGATGTTGGTTTCAAGTTCCATGTGTCTTTGTTGCATAGGGATTTCATACGGTCTGGTTTCGTCCCAAGTCACCTTAAGGTTCCATGTGTCCTAGTCACACTTCTGAGTCAGCTTTTCCATGTCAGCTATGTACGGAAATATAGATCGGTGTCAGAGCTTTTTCCAGGAGATATCAACGAATAAATTTTAAAGAGAATTCCCGACTCCCGATCCATCAGTTAGATTAGAGAAACGATGATATGTTTTCAGCACGAGATACGATCGGATTATGTCATTTAATAGGCCAGTTAATTTTTCTCCCCAAATACATTGTTACCCTGTGCGTCGATGGAAAAACAAGAATTTGAAATTTCCGATAGACCACGTTATATCCCACACCCGCACCACCGACCTACGATTGAATTTAATTTTAAACATAATGAAGATCTGGAGGCAGATTTTGTAGAACCGCACTCATATCCTAAATTGAATAGTTTATGTGACAAGGTAAGTTCATCTCTATTTAAATCATGAAAAAATATTCAAACACTTCTATTATGCATACAAGTTTGCATTTCTAGATCATCCAAAAAAGAGAAGCAAGCGTCTCAATACTGCGTTGATTCTCTGACAATCAAAACCAAGTTAATCTAGCAACAGAGGTATGTGTTAAATTTTATCAGTTCGGCGATCGTAATTTTTTATATATATCAGCATTTGATCTTTCGCACGGTGTCTAAATATGTTTGAGCTACAGGAAAAAATTCCTCCAAGAAATCCAATGATCAGATGCTCTCGTCGAGGGCACCTAAGCTAAAGGAGGTAGAAATTGGTGAGGGTTCTTCTCCTGGTACTATGAGGCAATTGGAATACGCTCCTAGGGCAGAGTCGATCATTAAAAACTCAATGACGAAAGCATTCATTCAACCCTTGGTCTTTGGCGATACAGAAGCGACCACTAGATCCAAAAAAATTCTCCCACAATGGGGAGATCCATTCAACAGAATCAACAGGGAGGATTAACTAGATTTTATCCCACACAACGACCTGGATGTAAGGACGCTAGATGACCAAGTTTTCTCAAACATTCAGCAGTCGTGTTTTCACATGGTAGCCTATCGAACTCCATTTTTCCCATGCATCGATACCCTGAGTTGGTTAATTGATCACACAAATGCGCAGAAATTCCTGATCAATGATGAGAATGGCGGGTGTGTCAGATATTTTCTCCCGATTAAAGTTCAAAATTATTACAAGCTTAGGGGCCCAGAAAAGCAACTAAACATAGACTTCATGGTGAATTTCTATGAATTCCATGACACTAGTTTGTTAATGGCCTCATGGTGGAAGGAGGACAAGAAATTTACAAACCGGAGCAATGGTTGGTATGGGACAGTGAACCTGAGGGAGCCATACATATACTTGATGGATCTTATCTGCGGACTATATGGAGAAAGGGACTGTGCCAAGTTCTCAAAAGCATGGATACCCCTAGCGTACATTGTGGATATCTTGGGGATTAGTTTCAACTCAGGAGAAATCATCTCCAAGAAATTGAGCACCAATGTATTGCAATCTCAAATGCCAAAAGAAGGAGAAGCTCAAGCATTTCACATGGCCCCATACCTACTCAATGTAATTTGCGCGAGGAATGTCTTCACCGGTATGAATTTAAGCTGGCACATTCCAGAACTGCATGTTCATGTCTACTTTAGCATATTATGGGAGAGAAGGTACAAAAACTCTTATTCCCTTATTTGCGATGAATTCATCACCTGAGTTTATTTCATTTTATTTAAAAAGGAATTCCCAATGTTGTCTGTAGCAGCCAAGAAAATGATATCGAAGGTAAGACACTAGTATCTAAACAAACAAACAACTTATATCAGGGTGTTCGGGGCCACCGGAGCACCACATTTACTCCCTACTCACGTCCTAGACTGGCTCATTGTAGGAGAAATATGTTATGAGACGATCTTGCAGGGATATAACGTCGCACTACTTAAGGAAAAGAAGCGAGCACTCATACCCTATGGCTTCCATGTGGGGTTTTACATAGTGAAATACACTGCTCAAACCAAACAAGAAGGTTTGAGTCAGCTTGAATTCAGGTTCTCGACAGGCTAGTTTTGCAAGCACGACCCTAAAGTCTGGGTCCCCCAACACGCTTCACAAGTATCAGCTTGTTGGCCATACGCGCATGACAAGTTTGAAGATGATAATTTTATAGAATGCACTCAGGACTGGGAGAAGGTATTACAGAGGAAAGCCAACCCGAACATGACCAGGTTCAAAGCTATGAGCATGGACAAGCAGGTTGAGACAATAGAGTAGTCGGCTCAAGAATCTCTCAGGTTTAGAGAAGAAATCAAATCAGCAGAGACCACAGAGGCACAAAGGAGATGGTTGTTGTTAATATAAGGAGCCCAGAGAGTCATTGACTAGTTATAGAATGATCGTCAACTCATAGAAATGATGAGGATCCCCTGGGGTGACCCAATCACAATAATAGGAGAGTCGAGTGGCTTAGAGTCAATACAACTGGAGGAAAACACTGGTATGGAAAACCCTAGAGTTCCATCACCACAGATTATATCACCGGTGACCATTCCAACCCAGCCTGAGGCTTCAAGAACACCAGGTCAAATAGGTGTACCAAACCCTCTGTTTGATCTAATAACCATCTATGATGATGAAGACAGTTCAGAGGTCTCCCTGGTAACTTCGATACCAATTACAGAGGAGAAGGAACCTGAGAAAACATCTGCCCCAAGTGTCAATGCTTTAGTTCAAAACCTTCCACAGAGCGACCATGAGGTCGAAAGTGTATTAGACACTGAGTTGCTCGACCTTTCGGAGACCCCAAAAGATAGTTGAAGGGAAGAGTTAGGATCGGGTGGTCAAAAAGAGGAATTTCAATAATAAGAGATCGGCACCTCAAAAACTGATTACCAAGTAAGTACTGAACCTATCACTAGTTCTTCAATTTTGGTCGATACCTCACCAGTTGATGAACAACAAACGGAGGTTGATCCATCGAAGCATATGAAAGAAGTCCAGGAACCAATCCTAGAATAGATACACACAGAAGGTATCCTAAGAAACACTCTAACCTGGGGAGAACAACAAATCCCTGAGCTTTTTGATGAGGTCATCGATATATAGGTGATTGCTTATGACAGGAAGAGGAAAGCTATCATGAAGAGGACCACCAAGAAGAAAATACTCACGCTAGATAGCTCAATTCTCATCACCACGAAGGAGATGTTGATTAATACAGAACATGCAAAGACGTCTAAGCTCATCAGCGCAGGGATGGCTATCTTGGATGCCACATTGGATTGAGCAAGGAGAGATGAAAAGGAACTAGTCGTTGCACTAAAGGAGTTGGATCATTTGTGTCATTTGGAAAAATACTATCAAGACTCAACGCAAGCCACAGTGTTTCTGAGGAGTGAGTTCCAAGATGCTTATGCAAAGTTCACAGATGAACGACATATTTTCATTGCAGGTATAGCATATTTCCGAGAAGATACCCTTATGGCACTAGAAACCTGGAAGGATATGGAAAGGCCGTATGAAAAAGCACACCAAGCGGTGGAAAGAATTGATTACATTAGCGCAGTGCAAAAGGGACGAGATGGGGAAGAGCATGGTATTCGAGTGCTAAGGTATAGAAGCATATCTTGGATTATGAAAGAATCCAAATACTAGGTAAGGATGTCCCGGGAAACTCAGAGGGAAATACAGAAGAAGTGGGTCGAATGTTAAAAGGACTCGGAAAATATTAATCAGGAGATGAAAGGCATTGGCCTCCCAAAATTTAGCTCACATGAAGACTTTGTTGACCTGCATGACATAGTCAAGCGACATGTAGAACAAGACTCAGCATGGGAATTAGAGATCGCACAAGTAGCAAGCATGGCGTTAGGTCAAATACAATATTTTTTGGATCATCTGATCAAGGCTCATGCGGTTCTGTAGTGGTTGAACGCCAAAATAGTCAAATACAGAGAACGAGCAGTAGAAGTGAAAGAAATCATTTCAGCCCCAATGGACCAACACAGGTTCCCATATTCCAACACATGTGAGGATCTCTTCATCAAGTGGTTAAAATATGAGAAGATTCATCCATTCCAGTAAAACCATGAGATGATCTCAAAGAAAATAGAGATCAAGCGCCACGTAGAGATATTTTGCTTTACTTAACTTAAACTTGTAGTAGCTATTTTTAGTTAGTGATTCTTTATAAATAAAGGGATTTACCTTTTAGCAAGGGGTCGATGGTTTTGGGAAAGGACCCTCCTTTTTGGAATTGTAAAGAACTATTTCTTAACAACCTTAATTGAGAAGTCTTTTTTAGGACCAGAGACAAAATTTTGTTTTTCATCAAAAGCGTTAAGTGATTGGATTGAGGAGGAATTACTTCCAACTTTTATTTCAGTAATTGATGTTGTAACGAGTAAGAGTTTATGATGGATCTTATCTGTCAACTGTACGGGGAAAGGGACTACGCCAAGTTCTCAGAAGCATGGATACCCCTAGAGTACATTTTGGCTATCTTGGGGAGTAGTTTCAATTGGGGAGCAATCATCTCTAAGCAATTGAGCACCAATGTATTGCAAGCTCAAATTCCAAAAGAAGGAGAAGCTCATGCATTTCACATGGCCCCATACCTACTCGATGTAATCTACATGAGGAATGTCTTCACCGGTATGAATTTAAGTTGGCACATTGCACAATTGCATGTTCATGTCTACTTCAGCATATTATGGGAGAACAAGTACAAAATATCTTATGCCCTTATTTGCGATGAATTCATCGCCCGAGTTTATTTCATTTTATTTAAAAAGGAATTCCCAATGTTGTCTGTAGTAGACAAGAAAATGATCTCAAAGGTAGGCCACTGGTATCTAGACGAACACACAACTTATATCAGGGTGTTCGGGGCCACTAGAGCACCACATTTACTCCCTACTCGCATCCCAGACTAGATCATTGTAGGAGAAATCTGTTATGATATGATCTTCCAGGGCTATAACATTGCACTAGTTAAGGAAAAGAAGCGAGCATTCATACCCTACGGCTTCCATGTCGAGTTTTACATAGTGAAAGACACTGCTCAAGCCAAACAAGAAGGTTTGAGTCAGCTTGAATTCAGGTTCCTGATAGGATAGTTTCGCAAGCACGACCCTAAAGTCCTGGTCCCCCAACACACTTCACAAGTATAATCTTGTTGGCCATACGTGCATGACAAGTTTGAATATGATATTTTTACAAAATGAACTCAGTACTGGGAGGAGGTATTACAGAGGAAATCCAACCCGAACATGACCAGGTTCAAATCTATGAGCATGGACAAGCAGGTTGAGACAATAGAGCAGTCGGCTCAAGAATCTCTCAGGGTTAGAGAAGAAATAATAGCATCAGATACCACAGAGGCACAAAGGAGATATTTTTTGTTAATATAAGGAGCCCATAGAGTCATTGACTAGTTAGAGAATGATCCTCAACTCATAAAAATGATGAGGATCCCCTCAGGCAACCCAATCACAATCATAGGAGATCCAAGTGGCTTAGATTCAATACAACTAGAGGAAATCATTGTTCTAGAAAACCCTAGAGTTCCATCACCACAGATTATATCATCGGTGACCATTCCAACCCAGCCTAAGGCTTCAAGAACATCAGGTGAAATAGGTGTACCAAACCCTCTGTTTGATATAATAACCATCTATGACAATGAAGAGAGTTCGGAGGTCTCCCTGGTAACTTCGATACCAATTATAGAGGAGAAGGAACCTGAGAAAACATTTTCCCCAAGTCCTGGTTCTTAAGTTCAAAACCTTCCACAGAGCGACCATGAGGTCGAAAGTGTCTTAGACACTGAGTTGCTTGACCTGTCGGAGACCCCAAAAGATATCTCAAGGGAAGAGCTAGGATTGGGTGGTCAAAAAGAGGAAGTTCAATAGTAATATATCGGCACCTCAATAGTCAATTACCAAGTAAGTACTGAACCTATCACTATTTCTTCAATTTTGGTCGATACCTCACAAGTCGATGAACAACAAACAGAGGTCGAGCCAGTGAAGCATATGAAAGAAGTCCAGGAACCAATCCTAGAACAGATACACACAGAAGGGAGCCTAGGAAACACTCTAACTTGGGGAGAACAAAAAATCCCTGAGATTTTTTATGAGGTTGTCGATATATAGCTTATTTCTTATGACAGGAAGAGGAAATCTATCATGAAGAGGACCACCAAGAAGAGAAGACTCACGCTGGATAGCTCAATTCTCATCCCACGGAGGAGAAGTTGTTTAGAACAGAACATGCAAAGACGTCTGAGCTCATCGGTGCAGGGATGGATATGACGTATGCCACATTGGATTGAGAAAGCAGAGATGAAAAGGATCTGGTCGTTTCACTAAAGGAATTTGAGCATCTGTGCCATTTGGAAAAATACTATCAAGACTCAACGCAAGCCACAGTGTTTTTGAGGAGTGAGTTCGAGGATTATTATGAAAATTTCATAGACGAACGACATATTTTCATTGCAGGTATAGCCTACTTCCAAGAAGATACCCTTATGGCACTAGAAACCTACAAGTACGTGGAAAGGTGGTATGAAAAAGCACACCAAGCATTGGAAAGAATTGATTACATCAGCGCAGTGCAAAAGGTCGGAGACGCGAAAGAGCACGATATTCGAGTCCTAAGGGATAGAAGAATCTCTTAGATTAGGAAAGCAGCCAAATACTGGGTAAGGATGGCCTAGAAACCTCAAAGGGAAATACAGAAGAAGTGGGCCAAAGGTGAAAAGGACTCGAAAAATATTAATCGGGATATGAATTCAACTCACCTGAAGACTTTGTCGACCTGCATGACATAGTCAAGCGACATGCAAAACAAGACATAGCATGGGAATTAGATATCACACAGGTGGCAATCATGGTGCCAGATCAAATACAACAATTTTTGGAGAATATGATCAAGGCTCATGCGGTTCTGCGGCGATTGAGCGCCAAAATAGTCAAATACAGAGAACGGCCAGTCGAAGTGAAAGAAATTATTTTAGCCCTGATGGACTAGCACAGGTTCCTATATGCCAACACATGTGAGGATCTCTTCGTCAGGTGGTCGAAATATGAGAAGATTCATACACTCTAGTAAAACCATGAGATGATTCTCAGAGAAAAAAGAGATCAAGCGCCACATGGCAATATTTTGTTTTACTTAACTTAAACTTGTAGTAGCTATTTTTAGTTAGTGATTCTTTATAAATAAAGGGATTTACCTTTTATCAAGGGTTTGATGGTTTTGGGAAAGGACCATCCCTTTTGGAATTGTAAAAAACTATTTATGAACAACCTTAATTGAGAAGCCTTGTTTAGGACCAGAGACAAAATTTTGTTTTTCATCAAAAGCGTTAAGTGATTGGATTGAGGAGGAATTACTTCCAACTTTTATTTCAGTAATTGATGTTGTAACGAGTAAGAGTTTATGATGGATCTTATTTTCCAACTATACGGGGAAAGGGACTGTGCCAAGTTCTTGGAAGCATGGATACCCCTAGCGTACATTGTGGCTATCTTGGGGAGTAGTTTCAACTCGGGAGCAATCATCTCCAAGCAATTGAGCACCAATGTATTGCAATCTCAAACACCAAAATAAGGAGAAGCTCACGCATTTCACATGGCCCCATACCTACTCGATGTAATATGCACGAGGAATGTCTTCACCGGTATGAATTTAAGCTGGCACATTGCAGAACTACATGTTCATGTCTACTTCAGCATATTGTGGGAGAACAGGTACAAAAAATCTTATGCCCTTATTTTCGATGAATTCATCGCCCAAGTTTATTTCATTTTATTTAAAAAGGAATGCCCAATGTTGTCTGTAGTAGCCAAGAAAATGATATCAAAGGTAGGCCACTAGTAGCTAGATGAACAAACAACTTATATCAAGGTGTTCGGGGCCACCGCAACACCACATTTACTCCCTACTCATGTCCCAGACTGGCTCATTATAAGAGAAATTTGTTATGAGACGATCATGCAGGGCTATAACGCTGCACTAGTTAAGGAAAAGAAGCGATCATTCATTCCCTATGGCCTCCATGTGAGGTTTTACATAGTGACAGACATTGCTCAAGACAAACAAGAAGGTTTTAGTCAACTTGAATTCAAGTTCCCGACAGGCCGGTTTCGCAAGCACGACCCTAAATTCTTGGTCCCCCAACACGCTTCACAAGTATCATCTTGTTGGCCATACGTGCATGACAAGTTTGAAGATGAGATTTTTATAAAATGTGCTCAAGACTGGGAGGAGGTATTCCAGAGGAAAGCCAACCTGAACATGACTAGGTTCAAAGCTATGAGGAAAGCCATTTGAAAAAATACTATCAAGACTCAATGCAAGCCACGGTGTTTCTGAGGAGTGAGTTCAAGGATGCTTATGCAAAGTTCACAGACAAATGACATATTTTCATTGCAGGTATAGCCTATTTCCAAGAAGATACCCTTATGGCACTAGCAACCTGTAAGGACGTGGAAAGGTGGTATGAAAAAGCACACCAAGCGGTGGAAAGAATTGATTACATCAGCGCAGTGCAAAAGGGTCGAGACGTGAAAGAGCACGGTATTCGAGTGTTAAGGGATAGAAGCATCTCTCGAATTAGGAAAGAATCCAAATATTGGGTAAGGATGGCCCAGGAAACTCAGAGGGAAATACAAAAGAAGTGGGACAAATGTGAAAAGGACTCAGAAAAGATTAATCAGGAGATGAAAGGAATTGGCCTCCCAAAATTCAGCTCACCCGAAGACTTTGTCGACCTGCATGACATAGTCAGGCGACATGCAGAACAAGACTCAGCATGGGAATTAGAGATCAAATAGGTGGAAATCATGGCGTCGGTTCAAATACAACAATTTGTGGAGCATCTCATCAAGGCTCGTGTGGTTCTGTAGTGGTTGAGCGCCAAAATAGTCAAATATAGAGAACAAGCAGTAGAAGTGAAAGAAATTATTTCAGCCCCGATGGACCAGCACAGGTTCCCATATGACAACACATGTGAGGATCTCTTCATCAGGTGGTCGAAATATGAGAAGAGTCATCCACTCCAGTAAAAGCATGAGATGATTCTTAGAGAAAAAAGAGATCAAGCACTACGTGGCAATATTTTTTTTACTTAACTTAAACTTGTAGTAGCTATTTTTAGTTAGTGATTCTTTATAAATAAAGGGATTGACCTTTTAGCAAGGGGTCGATGGTTTTGGGAAAGGACCCTTGTTTTTGGAATTGTAAAGAACTATTTCTGAACAACCTTAATTGAGAAGTCTTGTTTAGTACCAGAGACAAAAAAAAAAATCATCAAAAGCATTAAGTGATTGGATTGAGGAGGAATTACTTCCAACTTTTATTTCAGTAATTGATGTTGTAACAAGTAAGAGTTTATGAATCTATTGATAAGTTATTTGTTTCATTATTTTCGCAGTTCTTTTGTTCTTAATGATGGAAAGAAAATCATTGTGTTAATGTGTGATTGATGTTAGAGATAAGGAAACTATTTTTCTTGCAATCATCTTATTACATACATATTTTTCTTACGATAATTGTATCTCAGTCAATGATGAAATGCCAACAAGTTAATGTATTAATAATATGCTTGTAGTAGGTGTGAGTATCTTTGTCTGGATGCTTGAGCATGAGGGTTATCCCAAACTCAGCCTTATTTAGTAGTTAAGAATCCATTCTATTAGTTGGTTTATACCATCACACATCATTTTATCATACTCATATAATAAAATAAAAGACAAAAAGAGAATGTTTAAGCTGAAGGAGGAACTTTCATAGGAATATATGTTTTCAATCACCAAGTAAATCCCATCGATAAATTACCTAGATTGCGAGATATAGAGAACCATTCCACCATCAAATGTTGCAAAGTCTAGTTGGGCCTCTAAGGTGTGTTTGGTTCTTGTTGTTGAGTTAAAGGGATCTTGAACCCCTCAACAGTAAATATGTTGATCTGTGTGTTGCTTTTACTTCACATTGGCTTTATGCACAATATCATGAACTTGTTTT
Organism: Picea glauca; assembly: GCA_000966675.3. Taxonomy (NCBI): domain Eukaryota; kingdom Viridiplantae; phylum Streptophyta; class Pinopsida; order Pinales; family Pinaceae; genus Picea; species Picea glauca. The sequence goes on along the minus strand of JZKD02S2077256.1, from coordinate 62,697 downwards.
TGGATATGATAGATGCACTCAACAAATTTGGCTTTCTGATCAACCTCTATCTAAGCATGGGAGGAATCTTCCTATGTGGTTACAATGGGTAGAGCTATGTCAATGGGGATCAATGGTTGAAACCCCAAGCACACCTGAAAATGGTTGTGGCCAATAGAGTTATAGAGGGATATGTTGTAGCTATGTTGAACATAAGGAAGGCTTTCATCCCATGTGTGTGGATGTTTGTGTTGGTTGTGGAGCCTGATTATCTTCCTGATTCATAGGTCTTGTGTTTGTCAGCCATGTTTATACCCCATGAAGACTTTACACCCCAAAATTATGTACACTCTTCCACGTGGGGGAGTGCAAAGGGGGGTACCCCCTCTGTAGTGTCCGGGGGGGCTATCCCCCTAGATGGGGTGTTTGGGGGCAAGTGGGCCCCCGAAGGGGGTTCGGGGGTAGCGTCCCCGGATGGGGGTTCAGGGGAAAATCCCTCGAAGGAAAAAATTCTTTGTAAATGTATATTTTAATTTCATTGTAAATCTGGATTGTTTATTATAAGGTCACCGATCTAACGGTAGAAATTATGTTAGGGTTTTTTTCCCTAGAAGGAAACCCTCTATTATGAGGGAAATGGATTGTGGCTATGCAACATGGTGAATATTGTATTCTGAGACGAGATATTGTGAGAGAAATAAGAGGAAGTTACAAGAAGTTTGTTGTAGGTTGTATCCCTTCATCTGTTGGATAATAATAAAGGAAGGACCTGGCAATTTCTCTAGTGGACGTAGCCCACACTGGTTGAACCATGTAAATATGTGTCTCTATTGTATTGTGTATCTTCTATGTTTTGTTTCCGCATTTGTTTTATTTTATTGCTTCACGGTCTTGTTTTCTAACAGTTTGGAATTATACATTCGTAAGATATGGACAATCATCATGTTGACTACCTATATTTTTCCATCAATCTGTGGGTTGAAGGTAGTCGATTCGGTTAGCTTGGTGTCCATCATCGACCATAGGCTGGACCAAAAGGTGCTCAGGAACCTATTGTCTCGATCAAAGATAATAGTTTGTGGTATCCCAAAATGAACCCAAATGTGTGCGAAGAAGAGCTTGGAGGTGGCCTCAACTGTGATGTTCTTCTTCTGGGGTGCCAAAATTACCATCTTAGAGAATCGATCAATGACCAAGAAGAAACATTCATTCCCTTACTTAGTTGAAGGCAGACCGGACATGTAGTCCATGGAGAAGGACTCCCAAGGCCTATATGGAGTAGGAAGAGGGGTGTATAGCCCCTATTTCTTTATGGTAGGATTGGAAATGGCACAGGCAGTGCAATATCTGATGTACTTGTAAATATCTTGTCGAAGCTTTGGCCAATAAAAATTCTTTTTCAATACTACCACTATCTTTTCTACACCAAAATGGCTCACTTCACGAATGTATTGAGCTTCCTAGATCACCTTTGCACGTTCGCGTGAAGGAACACAGAGGTGGATCAAATGGAATAATAACCCATCCTAGAGATGAAAGTTGGGAACTATTTTTCATGTGCTCAATGTATGATAGGAAGTAGAAAATTCAGATTCATTATTCTATAATTGTGGCCATCCAAATGTATCATGTCCGCGGGATTTGAGAATTGTGTTGAGCTCTGCCATGAGGGGTCGACTGAGGAAATATGCAACATGGTTGTGCTACCCTTCTTGTACTTGATATTCAAGTGGAACTTTTGCAGGTACGTGGACCACTTTTGATGACGGTCATTCTGTAACTTTCCTTATGTCTACATGAATTAAAAAGGGTTGTGATCAGTGTGGATGATCATTTCCTTCCCCAGAATATAATGCTTCCACTATCGACATGCATGCACAATGGAGTACATCTATTTGTCATGATAGGTGGGGTATCTTCAAACAACATCAGATAGATTTTCACTATGATAGGCTACTTGATTCCCATGTTGAGTGAGTACTACACCGATGGCATAATCTGAATCATCTGTCTCAATCTCAAATGGTCATTGCAAGTCTGGCAGAATGAGGATCGGTGCTGAGAAAAGGCGGGATTTAAGATCCTTGAATGTTTTTTGTTGGGGCACGGACCACACAAAATTGGCCTGTGTGCCTCCCTTGGTCACTTGGCTTAGGGCCCAAGCGATATGAGAGAACCCCAACATAAACCACTGGTAGAAGTTAGCAAGGACCAAGAAGTTGCGGAGCTTGCTCATTGTTTTTGGGGTCGGCCAATCGCAAATGACTTGGATCTTGGTTGGATACACATGTACACCCTACTCACCCATGATGTATCCCAAATATTGAATTCTCTACATGCCAAAGGAACACTTCTCCAAGTTGGCATATAACTTGTGTTGTCACAGGGTGCCCAATACCTGTTGAATATGCTCCAAATGTTCCTCCCAAGTTTTGTTGAATATGAGGATGTCATCCAAATATAAAACCACAAACGAGTTTGTGAATGGTCATAATGTATCATCCATCATCCACATGAATGTGTTTGAGGCATTATTCAAACTGAAAGGCATGACCATCCACTCAAAGAGGCCTTCTTTTGACTTGAAGGTTGTCTTCCACACATTATTTTTCTCAATCGGTACCTGGTGGTAACCTAAATTCAGATCAATTTTACTGAAAAATTGGCTCCCTTAAGTTGATCGAGAAGATCATCAATCTGGGGAATTGGGTATCATTTCTTGACTATGATCTTATTCAGGGCTCTGTAATCAATACAAATTTTCCATGTCTCATCCTTCTTCTGTACTAGAACAACTGGGCTCCCACAAGGTAAGGAGTTGGGTCTAATGTGGCCCTTCAAAATTAGCTTTTGGATATGGATTTTGATTTATTCATTCTCCATAATAGAAAACATGTATACATGGTTGTTAGGCAGAGGAGCACCAAGTTTTAGATCAATTGGGTATTTTACCTGACAGTGCACATGCACCCCAATAGGCGAGGTGAATATGTATTTATACTCCTCGACTATTCCATCCACCTGTTGTTTTTGGGAAGAGAGACCCCATGCAGAGGTTTTGGTAGTTGCAGTGACATTTTTTTCACCTTCCGATCGAACCATATAGAGGACAAATCTCTCGGTCTAAGAAACTAACTTTTTGCACTACTTCACATAGATCAAAGAGATCGTTGTAATTAGGACTGCCTCTAGTACCCTGTAGAGTTGATATCCCAAAGTAATAATGACACTACAGGGCCTAGATTCATGGATGATTTTAAGGATGGAAATTTATTTTAAAATGTAGAAACCTTGGCAAATATTATTAATGCTTCATATGTCAACTATAAATGTTTGGCTATATTTTTTTTAAAATATTCAAATTTCTAAGTATTTTATATAGTTTTTATAAAATTTTGGCGATTTTTAAGGTAAAATAATTTTATCCTATATAATTTGGGTGAATCATTTTTAAAATAGCGAATCTCATTTTTAGAAAAACCACAGAAAATTGGCCCATGAGCGAAATTTAGCCCCTAAAATCATCCCTGCCTAGATTCATAAACAACATGACATTTCCACATATATGGTTTTCCTAGAAAAAAATCACAAACTTCAAGTGGAGCAACATCACACAATACCTCGTCTTTAAAGGTTTTGATGTGGTAGTGCAGGAGACATTGTTGGCTTACGTGGATGTCGCATCTCTGACTGAGCCAAACGATGGTGTATGGTTGAGGATGTTCTGGCGTTGTCAAGTTCAACCTCTTGACAACCTATATTGAGATCAATTTTTTCTATCTACCTATGTCAATAATGAAATGGAGTGGGGTTTCCTTCACCCACATTTGTAAGTGGAAAAGATTATCCCCTTCTTGAGGCTCCTCTGGTTCCTTTGGATGGACTTTTGTGGTAGTGATAGTGACACTAGGTTCTGCATCAATGATATGTCTTCCATTTTCTATCTTGGAATCAAAGTCTAAGTCGGCATCTAACCCTGGGGCTTTTGACTCAGCCAACAATGATTGTTTAGAGAAACATTCATCAGTATTGTGCCAAGGGATTTTATGGAACTCACACCATTTTCCAGTGTCCTTCTTCGACTTCCCACTACCCTTCTTTGTTGGTGTCTTGGGCTAGTTATCCTGGGGTTGGCCATCCTTGCTTTATCCTTTGTCCTAGGAGTTAGGGACACCCTTATTATACTTTGGTTGTTGCATATTTGAATACCCGAACTCCCTCTTGTTCTTCTGCTTGAATTTCTACTCAATTTGGACAGCATATTGATAAGCGGCTCCCAATGACGAGATGTCCATAATTTCCATTTCAATTTGGATGTAGTTGTGAAAATCCCCATGGTATTTTAGGACCATATGTCACTCAGAGTCTTTGATACCCAGCTTGGTGCGCAATGTATGGAAAGTATTTGTGAACTTCGACACCATTTATCCCCTATCTTGGCGTAGTGTGGTCCATCTCATGTATTGGTCATGATAACTTCCAACAGGGTAATATTGTTCCTTGAGGGCATAAACAAAATCCACCCAAGTGGGTCCTGGCCAAAAAATTATAGGCTTATCCTCAGCATGTTTCTCATAGTAAATCTTCCACCAATATCTGACATGGGGAAGGGCCTTAAGGAGCATGAAGGTGATCTTTTCATTGTTGGAAAAATTGTGGACACAGAAATAACTATCTAGTAGATTTAACCATTTTTCCAAAGCATCGGCATCTACATATCCTTCAAATAAATGAATATCAAATTTAACATGTACCTTGAATGGTGTCAAACCTCCGAAGTGATTGTTGGATGAAGGTTCCTTTAGTGTTGTCGACATCCATCAAAGGATCTGGGCAAAATTATCCATCATCTTGTTCCCCTATCGCGCGAGGGATTCCTTGAGCAACAGTTTGAAAGGATATCATATCCCTTCATCCCTCTTTTCTTCCACCATGGAAGGTTGCTTGGGCGTGTGAGAGAGGTTTTCCTCAAGAGATACAAGCTCAAGACCCAACTCTCTATAACCTGACCTCATCAAGGACATGCACTAAGGACAACAAGGAGTAGACCGCTCTGGTACCACTAATCTGAATTATTTTAGGAATGATATGAAGGCATAGATATAAAAAATATATAACAAATAATTACATAGAGATATGGCAAGGAACACAATAATATAGTAAATCTCATATTCTATTAATAACTATTTGAAATACAAAAGACTATAAAATGCAAAAGCACACAAGCTAGCTAGAATGGTGGTAGCTTATCTTTGAGAAGATATATATCAGCTACGCTCATTCACAAGAAGTTGGTTATAATGAGAATCCAAAGGCCTTTTTAACATAAATAATAAATGATAAAACCCTAAACATCCAAAAAACTAACCCTAGGAGATGAAGCACCAAAAGTCATTTGGGCCCGAATGGGGTAAGTTGGTACATCAAGTTCCCGAGGTCATAACTTTTGCATACAATCTTCGTTTTAGGCACACGATAGCTCGTTGGAAAGAACTATCCGAGGAATACACATGTTTCTATCATACTCAGGCTAAATCCTGCAGTGTGACTATGGCGGGCCCAAAAAATGTCGTTTACGGCCTCAAAACGGCCCCGGAAGTTTAGGACCTAAAAAACTAGGAAAAAAAACTGCCAAAATGCTAATTGGGATTTAAGCCAGTTGAATACATGGGTGGCCACCGATATCCAACTAGATCAAATTCTCTCAAAGTTTTTTATATAGTTTGGGTGCACCCATACCCCCTGGCGATGGTAGATGGCAACATTCCATGACCTTTTCATAAACCAAGTGTAGAAACTTACAATTGTTTATTGAAGTAGTAATGTCCTTCTCTAACATCACACTAGGTGTTTGGAAACCTAATAACACAATGTAGTTCCACTAATTTTATTTTTAAGTCATCCTTAGAAAATATTCTGGTGTGTTATTTTCTTCTACATGCCATTTATTAAGTTCATCCATGGTGATATGGAATCCATAAAGAAATACTTTTTTATCCTTAACTTTGTCCAAGAATGTAAGGAATTTCATGGACATGTCTTGTAACTCCTTGAGGCTCATGTACATTTTATTTTGGGTCATGTCATATTCATCATATAACTCTAAGGCACAAGCTTTAAACTCTACAAGACTGGTCATGTTTCCTTTGTAATGAGTCACTTCATGTTCCAATGCATGGATAGTTAGCTTGTATTATTCAATTTATTGGGCCATGTTTCTAATGTTTAATTCCAAATCCCATGAGAATTGTAATACCCCCAATTGGAAATTATATATATGTATGCATACATGTTCATATAGGTTGGCAGCCAAGATGGTTTTGGGCCAAAGTGCCTTGTTTGTATGAATGTTAGGCCAAGGTGCCTATGTGATATTAGGTCGGTGATCTTGTATGTTGTGGTCAGTAAGCCAAGCTTTGTAAATTGTAATATCACTATGTATATTAATAAAATACATCATTTTTGCAAACTTGGGATAGATGAGTGTGGGGGGATAGGATTCCATGAGAGGGAAAGGGAGCTAATGGCTTCTAAGAAGGGATTAATATAGAGGGATAAGCCAAGGAATTTAATAAAATATTCCTAAAATTCCAAGCCTAAGTTTTTGTTTTTTAATATCCTAAGTTCCTAGCAGAGGGAAACGAATTACCAAGCGGGATCAAGGGAGTTTTGTGTATGAAAAATGTCATGAAAATATAATGTGTTTATAATGTGGATTTTTAGTGGAAATGGATACTCTATCATGATCATTTGGTTTAGAGAGGGAAAATGAGGAGAATTGTATAGTTCAATCTAGAGGGAAGAATTTGAACCATGGATTTAGGAGTGAGTTGAGACCCTGTGAACCTAAAAATCCTAGGTGGATTGGGTAGTATTTTTCTCCATGGATTTCCTTGGGAAAGGTTGAGACCAGAGAGGGGGATTTTTAGGAATAGGTTTCCCTATGTGTTGTCATATTAGGTTCATGTAAGATCCTTGAGAGAATCCTTGTGTTCCTAGTGCCATAGATCTCTGAGACTTCCTAGTCGACATGTTGCTAAAGACCTGGAAGGGAAGTGGGACAACCCAAAGGACTGCATTGGTAGAGAAGGGGGTAGATTTCATTGGATTGGATAGGTTTTGGGGAACAAGAGGTTGTGAGGTGGAACTACTACTGGATTTTGTGCCATTGACCTTGCCTTGAGTTGTGTGTTGTTGGACCTTAGTTTCCCTGTCTGAGTGCCTTTACCCTGGTGGAATCATAGCCCTAGCTTGAGGGTGACCTTCTTTTGAGAGCTAGAACAAAAGTGTTTAAGGATAGGAGGAAATTTTGAGGTCTGCAACTAGTTGGTGCTTCTATAAAAGATAAGTGTCATGATTATTATGCTTTCACTACTATGCATAAATGTGTGTGAATTGTGTTTATTTTCCATTGTGTTAATTATATGTATGATGAAAAATTTACTCATGAATGCCATGGATAATTAATTATGAATGTATATGAATATGCATGGGTGGATGATAGTAATTAGCTGGCATAATTGTATCCTATGCATGGCATATCTGTACAAAGTTCTATCAGAGCCTTGTTGGGCATAGTTTATGATGGTATCAAAGGAATTTTTTAGAGTTAGGAGAGTGGTATTGTGTAGCGTGGCCCAAGTCAAGTTCTGGGTATGTTACATTCCAATATCAAAGTGACAAGTTCAACATGGATCTTGCAGGGGCTAGAGAAATCACGCAATAGTGGAATTGTAGAGAAATCATGGTGAATTGAGCACAATTAGGAAAAAATCCCCAATTATGTAGTGGAATGAAGTGAGAAATCGATGCAAGAGTGTCGAATTTATAGTCAGTGTTCATATTGACTGCACAGAGTGTAAATGGGTTGTGGAAATATAATTTACAGAGCTTCCATGGTGGCCAAGAAAAGAAAATTTAATTTTAGAATTTTCTTTTGAAAAAAATGAAATTATGGAAAATTTGAGGATTTTTTGTATAGATGACGTCAAGGGTGGCGTGGGGGTGACAGGTGGTAGTCAGATGGAAAATGGTGGTCAATTAGATGCACCTGTGGAACCATATGTGATAACACATCATACATCTAGTAGTCGGAGGTTGGATGGTGAAACCATGAAGTGGAATTGGGACCATCCGAAAATCCATAAATCTAAAAGTTCTTAAAAATGTGTTATATTGAAAAAGTTGGATGCCATGTCAGTAATACCACACTAGCATGCCATGTCAAGGTGCCACATCAGCATATGTTCTGTCAATAGTGTTGTGGGTGGGAAATCCCTCCTATGAACTAGCACTAAGGGTTTTATCATGCATGTAGAAATGACCTAAAGATTCTTACTTTTTACCATCATCCCATGCCTAGACCCCCATTACTCATATGTAAATACAAGACTCAAGAGATTAAGTTGACGTACCTTATTCTTCATTTTTTATGTCGATCCCTTTTCGTGCTTGGTCATTCTTTGACTGCAACTCTCCTCCCAATGCTGACCTACATTCACTAAAGACAAACAAAGAACTCCACATGCATTTGATCTATGAACTAACGGGTTAGAGATTTAATCAATCATACAATCAATATTCCAATAATGACAATATCATATGGTGGGATGGGAAAAGCAATTATTTTATTAACTTCACAATGATACCTTACAATGATAAAGTCGGCTACTGCTCCTCGATCCTGGTCCTGGGCTCTTCTTCCACTGCCTTCCAACTGCTTTGCGCTATACTTCTCTTTTCACAAGGATGGCTAAAGGTTGGGACAAAGGGAATTCTCAATCGGGTATATTTTATTTACTATGATTCTCCTCCTTTAAAATGGGACCCCTAACCCTTCTTTTATAGGCTAGAAGAAGCTAGGTATTTGGTCGAGTGACTGGCCATGCATGGCCGAAAGGTTTAGTTAACTTACCCAAAGTTGTGTGTTCCATCAGCAAATTTCCTTTTTCCGTTCTTTTGTAGGTACATGCGGGTTGTCTTGGGTCAGCTAGCGTGTACATGCATTCAGTAATGGAGCAGGGTGCATGGGCCTTTATAAAAGGGGTTTTTAAGAAGAGTTGTTCAGCGGTGTTTTGACAAAGAAAGAATTTGAGATGGCCTGATGCCAGGTAAGCATGTCTAGTGAAAATTAGGGCTATAAAAAATAGAGCCATGATGGTGGTTTTGTGGTGTCAGAGTGTGGATGGCAGAACTACGAGCGGAACTGGGACCATCAAAAAATTCGGAGATCCATATTTCTCAAAAATGAATTTTATTGAAAAGACAGATTTTGGATGCCATGTCATCAATTCCATGTTTTCTTGTTGTTTCAAATTCCACATTAGTTTTCATGTCAGATGTCATGTCAGTAGGGCCACAATGATAGTTGTTGGAATGCACAGAGGATGACAGGTGTCATCTCAGGGTGCATTTGGGATGGAGAGACATATTACTGACTGAGTATATTTAATCCTAAATGTGCCCTGGGCCATTAGATTGGACCATCCACGTGTCATTGGATCCTTCAGGGTTAAGTGGTATGTTTATCGGTCAAGCATATTTAAGCCTGAAGTTTATTCAAGCCATCAGATTGGATCATTCCCAAGCCGTCAAATATTTTGGGGTTAAGAATTTTGTTGACCCCCATACATCTTTAATCTTTATTTTAATTTGGGTTGTTGATATATACAATCCTCCATTGTGTAATATAGCGAACGTGAAATTTGTGCACCGAAAGTAAAAAGGTAAGGGATGGGACTTTCCCATCCCCATAGCCTATGGTTGAGTTTCAAGTAGATCCCTGTCATCAGAGCACATCAGTGAAGGTGGGAAAATTAGTGAATTCCATGTGGCAGTCGGGTACAGGTGGGATCTGAAATATTAAGGAAATGGGAAAAAAGAATTTGACTAAGTGTTGGGAGTTAATATGGATGGTTAATCGGCGGTCTTAGTGAATGTAGACCATCCATTTTTCTCGATATCCATTCCATCCCATCAGCCATATGGATATCGATGGTGGTGTTATAGTTCCTATAGGCACTTTGGCTAACGACTCGATAGTGTATTGGCTCGATGGATATCGATGGTGTCATTTTAGTGCCTATTGGCACTTCGGCCCAAACACCCAATGGTGTATCATCCTGATGGATATCAGTGTGTTGGCGGGCGTTTATGACACACTGTCAACGAGAAGGGAAGATCTAGTCTGGGGTTGTCTATTTAACCCAAGTCGTTTGGATTAATCTACCCTGACGGGTTTTATGGCTATGTTAGCCAACTAATACTCTAAAATAACTAAAAAAAAGGTAAAACCGACTAAAATTATAATACTATCAGTTGACACACTAATATGATTACTTAGCTAATAGTAGTATTATATACAATATATATATACCATTACAAAGTTTAAATAAAGCCTCGTGAAAATGATGGTTTGAACTTATGAATAAGATACAAAAATAAAGGAAATTGTTCTTTCACTATGAATAAAAAAATAACAAATAATGAACGAATAAGATTAGAAATGATATAACAATAATGAACAAAGCATTAAAGTTTTAATGATTTAATCGTTACTCATTCGCAAATTAAATAAATCCAATAAAAGAGAAACTAACTAACCTGATGTTGATCGGCAGTAATGAAAAGGTACTAAGATATATTCGTCTTTTTGCGTTGTGTAAGCTCCACTCAACCTGTTGTCAAGTATAAATCTATGACAAGAAGCAAGAATGATATTTCTTGAAGAAACTCAAGGAAATTCTCTGTATTTTGAAAATAATCAATGATAACAGAAAGACAAATAGATTTCCATTCATGTGACTTTAAATTGTCCAAAAGCTGAAAATGAAATCAAATCCAATCCTTGGCAAATGGTGTTATCAAAAACCCAACATTTGATGTAAACTCAAAATGTATAGATAGACGATTAGTCACGGATATTAAAAGAACCAATGTATAATGAACCGGGTAAAAGTAAGCACAACATGAAAAGATACATGTAGAACAGTCTAAAGCTAATTCAATACAAGTAAGTTTTCCATGTCTAGAAATTATATGAGAAACAATAGTCACATTGCATAGTCTACAGAAGGACTAAATAAAAAAAGTAAATTGCATCACATATATTCTCAAAATGATAAGTCCATCATCAGGTCCAAAAATAATTACCCCTTATTCCAGGGAAAGCACTACTATTTAAACCAAATTCATAGTTTGTTTCTCATATCATACAAGATAGAGATAGATCTATTTTGATAAAGCATTTACTAAAAAATAACCATAAAGATAGGTCTATTGAGACAACTATTCAAAATAGTTACATCATTCAAATCTTCTTGAAACTGTTTCTCAAAAATGAAATTGCAAGTTTGTTGTATTCCCAACTATTAACTCGTTCCTTAAACCTTTCCACATTGATCTGTTGTACACCTGAGAAAAGAGAAAAACGAAATCTAAATTAGAAAACAATCAAATAAATAAATTAAAAGACAAGCTATAGAATCTATGATTTTGTAGTTAGTCTAAATAAAACCAAATAGAAACAAATTTAGTTATCATTTAAACAATCCAAACGTGAATTCCAAGAAGAGTGTTTACCAATTAAAACTTTGAAAAGGAAACATGAGACAATTCTAAATTTACAGTAGCGTTGAAACTGGTGGAATCTTTTATGATAACATCTCCTGACCCCTGAAACGTTTGTTGGCCCTGGGAGAATTCGATCAGAGGATAGCGCTCAGATCCTCATTTTATTTTTCCAAAACTAAGTTTCGAGCCATTACTTGATTTAGTTGAGCCTGTAGATAAGGGATGTCCTGGTAATACCTTTGGATCTAATTAAAACAACCATCACAGTATACTTGTTCCAGATCTGGGAGGGGTGTTACTTGTAGTCTGAAACATGGGGTCTTTTCCCATGCCATAACCTAAGCAAGACACATCTGTAGGTATGTAATGTTGGAATAATACCTTTGTGCCCATGATCAGCAGCCATTACAATTCCCAGGACCTGAAATATGTTTTAGGATACTGGTTATTCCTATCAGAGGGGATTTTATTCCTCAGGGTAGGACCAATAACTGACAGGCTTTCAAATCCATAGAGAGGAAAGGGGAAATGGAATTCCTCAAATGAAACAGATTTTTATGAGAAATTTTTCCTTATAAAACGAAGCATACCTCTGAAATCAGTTTGTTTCAAAAGAAACTACCTGCATGGAAGGTAAATGACCCCGTTTTGGAGATGGGTTTTTAACGGTTTTGTCAAATTCATAACAGTTTTTTCATAATTCGTCCCGCAAAATCATGTCTTTTTATACAATTACGGGTTTGAACTTTGTTGTATAATCACAAGTATGTAAGAACCTCAAGGCCATTCGGTTATGCACTACTACAGGAGCCATAGTGGGAATGAACTAGAGTACAATGAGTTCAAGTTCGTGAGAGCCACCAAAATGAAGACTGAGCATGGTAAGACGACTAGTCTCAAAGTGAGGAAGGTAACCATGCCTTGAGCCAAGCGGAATGTGCATAAGCTGAAGGAACCCTGTTATCATTACACACTTGGAATATTGATTTTCTCTAGTTGATCGAAGGATAGGTGTGGTCTGCACAGCAAAACCCATGTAACTATTGTTGCTTGCCACGAAACCCTGGACTGCAAACTGAGAACTCTCACCTATTTTGATCATGATTTATGAAATATCCAGAAAGTTCGGTGATAAGGAAGGCCCATCATAAATGAATATAGTATAGCATAGGTTTTTGGGGATGGTGGTAAGGAGTTTTCCCGAGCGCTTAGATTTCTCCAAAGATTTTCAACTCTTTAATTGCAACGATCAACCTAAGCTCAAATATAGGTCGATATGTCTAAAAACATTCACACATAGCCATTTCATTAACCTAGGAGATAATCAATATTTTGTTTAAATATAGCGATAATTACTAGATCATTTCTCATGATTACAACTAGAAGAAACTAGAAATGCTTTAAATTATGCATGGGAAAACCACCAACACAGTTTCTTCTAGTACTTTTGGATGAAAGAAAATTAAATCCATGCTTTGTAGTCATGAATTTAAAGGAGAGTATCATTCATCAATTCACACAAAAATACACACGATAAATCGATAAAAGAAACAACAAGTGATATAAAACGCAAACTTTAAACTAAGAAAACCAATAGTCTGACGATTGCACTTTCCTGGGGTGACCAAAAGATAATAAAATGTTTCAAATAGGAACATAAAACGAGATGGTAGTTGGGATTCCAACAAATGGCGACTCATTGGGCGAAGCAATTATCTCTGAACTGTCAAACTTTCATCTCAGGGAAAAAGAACAAGACTTGTAGATGGTTCTTAAGATGGTTTGAAACAAATTCTCTTTCAGATCACACAATATTAAGATTATCTCATATTTATAAAATATTACCATGATTATAATCAAAAAAGAAGAATAAATGCTTTTACTAAGGATTATAGCCTGAAAGTGTGCTTTGATCAAAGGGTAACGATGTTTATAAAAATGACTTCAATACCATTGACAGAGCCATTATTGCCAGTAGGTGTTTATAGCCTCGACAGGGATGTCATTTAACCCACTCAAGTACTTTAATCACATCCAATAGTTGTCTATGCATGATATATATTCACGTAGAAAGTTAACTTATAAGCACATACCTGCTATCTCTTGAACCCGACATTGCTTCGCTGCCAGCAGGCATGTTTAGTACCCCGACGAAGTTGCCTTGGTATCGTGTGTATATTTACCAGCTACCAGCAGGCCTGTTTAGTACCCCAGCGGGTTTACATACATTTCCCACACTTAATTTTTTTCAACCCTCTTACGTCATTTATAATGATATAATTTAGAGATTTTGTAAATGACAAAGAGGGAGGGGTGATACTAGAGATTGATTATAGGACAGGTATATTACTGATCACTATTTATTTTCTTTCAGTACTGGAATTTTTATCATGGTTTAGATACTTTAGATTTCAATTAAGAAATCATCTAGAGAATGGGGAAGCGCTTAAAAGTGATATTTTAAGAACATGGACGGTGTAAAAAGTCTAAAGATAATTGTAATTCCCAAATATTTTGACACATTTCAGTGGTAATACTCTAACAAAGAGCGTTTTGGATTTCATAGTATTCAACTAGCTTACAAATCAATTATCTAAGTTGAACCTTAACATCAAAAATTGTTTGAACTGTTTCAAATTGCTTTTAAAAACATAAGCCTTGAAATGAATGCCTCCTTCAAAAATCGCTCTTTGATCAGAAATATATTGATTCAAAAAGATAGACAAGAAGAAAATTCAATCAAAGCAATCAAAGAAAACAAAAAAAACACACAGCAAACCGAATCAGATTTTATTAATGGGATTCAAAATCAGAAATACATCAAAACAAACAAAATCAAAATAGAAAAATCACACTTTAAAAAGTAATTTGACCAAAAACAAAACCAGGCCAACCTCTCATAGAGAATGAGGATCAAAAGGAAGAACTACAAAGTTCATATTTTTGCGTATAGGCAGGTCCTTTTCTTAAGACAGTGATGCATGATACATCATTTTGACCAATCTTATTATTAAAAGTCACAGAAAATACAAGGAAATGGAAAAATCCTTAACCAGGATGGTTGCAATTACGTGCAGTAGTAAGCTATGTTTGTTATGGTAAAGCAAAGATCAAATCCCTAATCTCTTTATTAATGCTTCATAATATCTGAAATCATTGCATGATGCTGCCAAGTTTTGAAAAAGAAACATTTAATCAAGACAGTTGTGAAAAGGAAAAAGAAAGGAATTGAAAGAAGACTTCCCTGACAACATTCAAACGATGCTTCTCTTTGCATACCCATGTGCCTCCATAACTGCATTATTCAAAGGAAAAAGTGAAAAGGAAAGAAAAACCCAAAAGTATTATATTCCTACACCTACTCTAACTTCTACATAGATCAAAACACTAAGTAAAATCATATTTCCAGTGCAACCACAAGAGCATATTCAATCCGGCAAGGCATAGAAAGTCAAAAATCAGAATAAAAGAATGTAGTAATTGCAGATACAAAAGAAATATGTCATGCTTACCTCCTATATATTCATTTAAAAACAAAGCAAGCATGACCTTACCATTATTTTGAAACTTCTTGATGTATGAATCCTCCAACCATTCTGCAGTCTTGTCATGATGTGGGTCATAATGGCATGGAAGAATGTAAGTAAGTTTGGAAAAGTTGTCAATATCATGGGGACCTGACATAACCATCATCCAAGGCCAAAGTTCCCCATCCTCCTAACAATTCTCCAGTGTTCATCAATTTCTTCACATGGAGGATCTAAAAAAATCATGTCATGCTTACTTCCTAGATATTTAGGTAGAAACAAAGCAAGCACAACTTTATCTTTATTATGAAGGATTTTTAGATATGAATCTTCAAGCCATTATAAGATCCTGTCATAAAAATTAGGATGCAAACTATGACATCAATGAACTAGATCTGTCAATGGGGAACACATCATAAGAGGATTCGAGACATCAATTAGATTATTGGTTTGGACACTTCCTTTGATGAGATGTATCGTTTCAAAACACAAAGCATAATCATTATAATTTGAACTAACCAAAGAATGAACATGAAATGTAGAATATTTGATCTCCATAAGAATGAGTGCAATGTCTTTTTCAAAAATAAAGCGTGTAAAATCATCTTGCAACATGTATTTTTTCCATGCGAGTGATGAAAGTGAAAGAGCGTCAAATCCGACTTCATAAATGCTATGTTCGAAATTAATTCCACCAAATATTGGCATATCGAAAATATTTGATTGTGATGGAAAATAGTAAGATATCGTGGGTAAAGTATCATGTCCACTAGAATCTAAGAAGAGATTGGGATATAAAGAGTAAAAGGAATCAGAAATGAGCACATGGAAAGATTCTCTTGAGCTATGATATTTAACAATGATATTCTCAAGACATTCCTCTTCACTTTCCTTAATACTTTCACTCTATTTTGGTGATAAATCCTTCAACATAATACGATCATCTAAATTTGTCTCATGTATGATAGACAATTCAAAACTTTCATGACAAACATCTAATCTTTCTTGTGGATAAGGTATGATTTGTGGATGAAGGTTTAAGGTTTCTTCTTCAAATTGCAAATTTACATCTCTAATCAGTTTCATAGGAATGTTAGAATGCTTGATCATTTTCATCACCTAATTGTTCTCCAATATCTGAATTTAAGTACTAATTAGAGCAAGAGTTAGAAGAATATGGGCATTCACCTTGAACCAACATCAAATCTTCTTCCACAATGGTCGAGGACTGAATATACAATGATTCATAGGAAAAAAATAGTTTGATTTTCAGTAAGAACCTTTTCAATAGATTCTACCTCCCTTGCTTGTTCAAAAATTTTGGATGGATTCCTCTCATCCTGCAAACAAAATTATTCTCGCAATTGAATGATAGGATTTGTAACTAATTCATCATTCACGATTGAAAATGGTTGGATGAAAGGGGCACAAACATCAGAGAGGATATTTAGTACAAATGACATGTCATCAAGTTGAAATTTACAGAGAACGTGATGGATTCTTGTTATAAATACCTATGGAGATGAATCGACATTGATTAGTAGAGCATGAAATTCTTCACATAATTGATTGTAATCATAGATTTCAAAAGCATATAAAAAATCCTCTACAAATTGAAACCAACCAATAATGTGATATGTTGGAAAAAACTTAAACCAATGTTTAATCTGACCCCTAAAAGTAAAAGCGAACAATCTGCATAAAACCTTTAAATCATAAATATCTTGATTGATTCATTTACACCAAAACTTGTTAAGATGGTATTTTGCAGATACATTCCCCCCACCATCAAAGGTGAGTTTGGACAAGCGAGAGATTGTCTTGTTGGGAATATCATGTAATCAGAAGTGGAAAGCATGTTCCAACACAGTGATTTGGGGAGCCATGGGGAATTAAATACATTCAAAACAAATACTCCTGGAAGGCTATCTTGTTAGTTTGGCATGCCTTCTAGTGCATTTCAAGATGACGCGGAAGAAGAATTGATAAATATGGAATTATGACAGGCTAAGGGGTAAAACATTTAATCATTAAATTTACCTCGACCTTCCTTCTAGAGCCATTTGTTGATGGGTGTGTATGACACACCATCAACGAGAAGGGAAGATTCAGCCCGAGGTTGTCTATTTAACCGAAGTCATTTGGAATAATCTACCTTGATTGGTTTTATGGATCCGTTAGCCAAATAATACTCTAAAAGACTAAAAAAAAGGTAAAATCGACTAAAAGTATAATACTATCAGTTGACACACTTATATGATTACTTAGATAATAGTAGTATTATATACAATAGATATATACAGTTACAAGGTTTAAATAAAGCCTCGTGAAAATGATAGTTTGAAATAATGAATAAGATACAAAAATAAAGGAAATTGTTCTTTCACTATGAATAACAAAATAACAAATAATGAATGAATAAGATTAGAAATGATATAACAATAATGAACAAAGCATTAAAGTTTTAAAGATTTAATCATTACTTATTCGCAAATTAAATAAATCCAATAAAAGGGAAACTAACTAACATGACGTTGATCATCAGTAATGAAAAGGTACTAAGCTATATTCATCTTTATGTGTTGTGTAAGCTCCACTCAACCTATTTTCAAGTATAAATATATGACAAGAAGCAAGAATGATATTTCATGAAGCAACTCAAGGAAATTCTCTGTATTTTGAAAACAATCAATGATAACAAAAAGACAAATAGATTTTCATTCATGTGACTTTAAATTGTCCAAAAGATGAATACGAAATCAACTCCAATCCTCGGCAAATGGTATTATCAAAAACCCAACATTCGATGTAAACTCAAAATGTATAGATAGACGATTAGTCATATATATTAAAAGAACCAATGTATAATGAACCAGGTAAAAGTAAACACAACATGAAAAGATACATGTAGAACAGTCTAAAGCTAATTCAATACAAGTAAGTTTTACATGTCCAAAAATTATATGAGAAACAATAGTCACATTGCACAGTCTACAGAAGGACTAAAGCCAAAAAGTAAATTGCATCCCATATATTCTCAAAATGATAAGTCCATCATCAGGTCCAAAAATAATTGCCCCTTGTTCCTGGGAAAGCACTACTATTTAAACCAAATTCATAGTATGTTTCTCATATCATACAAGATAGAGACGGATCTATTTTAATAAGGCATTTACTAAAAAATAACCATAAAGATAGGTCTATTGAGACAACTATTCAAAATAGTTACATCATTCAAATCTTCTTGAAATTGTTTCTCAAAAATGAAATTGCAAGTTTGTTGTATTCCCAACTATTAACTCGTTCCTTAAAATTTTGCACATTGATCTGATGTACACCTGAGAAAAGAGAAAAACAAAATCTAAATTAGAAAACAATCAAATAAATAAATTAAAAGACAAGCTACAGAATCTATGATTTTGTAGTTAGTCTAAATAAAACCAAATAGAAACAAATTCAGTTATCATTTAAACAATCCAAACGTCAATTCCAAGAAGAGTGTTTACCAATTAAAACTTTGAAAAGGAAACATGAGACAATTCTGAATTTACAACAACATTGAAACTGGTGAAATTTTTTATGATAACATCTCCTGACCTCCTGAAACGTGTGTTGGCCCTGGGAGAATTCGATCGGAGGCTAGCTCTCAGATCCTCATTTTCTTTTTCCAAAACTAAGTTTCGAGCCATTACTTGATTTAGTTGAGCCTGTAGATAAGGGATGCCCTGGTAATACCTATGGATCTAATTAAAACAACCCTCACAGTATACATGTTCAAGATCTAGGAGGGGTTACTTGTAGTCTGAAACATGGGGTATTTTCCTGTGCCATAACCTGAGCAAGACACATCTGCAGGTATGGAACGTTGGCATAATACCTCTGTGCCCATGACCGGCAGCCATTACAATTCCCAATACCTGAAATATGTTTTAGGATACTGGTTATTCCTATCAGAGGGGTTTTTATTCCTCAGGGTAGGACCAATAACTGACAGGCTTTCAAATCCATAGAGAGGAAAGGTGAAATGGAATTCCTCAAACGAAACAGATTTTTCTAAGAAATTTCTTTTTAGAAAATGAGGCATACCTCTGAAATAGATTTGTTTTGGAATAAACTGCTCGCAAGGAAGGAAAATGACCCCGTTTTGGAGATGGGTTTTTAACAGTTATGTCAAATTCATAATCGTTTGCTCAGTATTCATCCCGCAGATTCATGTCTATGTTATACAATTACAAGTTTGAACTCTGTTGTATAATCGCAGGTATGTAAAAAACTCAGGGCCATTCAATTTTTCACTACTACAGGAGCCATAGAGGGAATGAAACAGAATACAGTGAGTTCAAGTTCATGAGAGCCACCAAAATGAAGACTAGGCAGGGTAAGACGACAAATCTCAAAGTGAGGCAGGTAAACATACCTGAAGCCAAGAAGAATGTGCATAAGCTGAAGGAACCCTGTTATCATTACACACTTGGAATATTGATTTTCTCCAGCTGAGCGAAGGATAGGTGTGGTCTGCATAGAAAAACCCATGTAACTATTGTTGCTTGCCACGAAATCCTGGTCTGCAAACCGAGAACTCTCACCTGTTGCGATCATGACTTACAAAATATCAAGAAAGTTTGGTGATAAGGAAGGCCCATCATAAATGAATATAGTATAGCATAGGTTTTTGGGGATAGTGGTAAGGATTTTTCTTGAGCGCTTAGATTTCAAATATTTGCAACTCTTTAATTGCAATGATTAACCTAAGCTTAGATATAGGTCGATATGTCTAAAAACATTCACACGTAGCCATTTCATTAACCTAAGAGATAATCGATCTTTTTGTTTAAATATAGTGATAATTACTAGATCATTTCTCATGATTACAACTAGAAGAAACCAGAAATGCTTTGAATTATGCATGGGAAAACCACCAACACAGTTTCTTCTAGTAGTTTTGGATGAAAGAAAGTTAAATCCATGCTTTGAAATCATGAATTTAAAGGAGAGTAGCAGTCATCAATTCATGCAAAAATACATGCGAGAAATTGATAAAAAGAAACAACAAGTGATATAAAACACAAACTTTAAACTAAGAAAACCAACAGTCTGACGACTGCACTTGCCCGAGGTGACCACAAGATAATAAAATGTTTTGAATAGGAACATAAAACGAGATGGTAGTTGGGTTACCAACACAATGGTGGTATTTTAGTGCCTATCAGCACTTTGGTAACCCAAAGGTGTATCGACCCAATGGATATCAGTGGTGGCATTTTAGTGTCCATAAGCACTTTGGTCCGATGACCCGACAATGCATCAACTCGATCGTCATTTGGAGGTAGGATAGAGACATCATGTCCAGCGTGGATTCCATGTAAGGCCATCCCAAATCATGCAAGAAAATAGAGCTAATGTGGAGTTTCCAGTTGAATAATGACATGAGAAAAGGATAGGTGTCAGTCTGTGGTGAATTTAGGACAAAGAGACCCTATTATGGGTCATGCATTTTTTAGCCCGAGAAGAATGAAGACCGTCAGATCAAATCATCCTCAACCGTCAAATATTTTGGGAGAGAGAAGCATGCCTAAGGTGTGTGCATATTTTATCCTAAATTTGGTCGGGCCCATCTGATCACGCCAATCTAGGCCATCAAATATTATGGGGTTAAGAAGGATTTTAACCCCCGTGCATATTTAATCTTGAATTTGATCTAGGTCATCTGATCAAACCAAATTCCAGTCGTTGGATCTTTCAAGGTTAAGTTTCTAGATAAAGGCTTGCACAATTATAATCTCAAAGATAGATCATGACCATCCAATTCCATTGATGCATGGGATGATGCCACGTGGAAGAGGAAGGATAGAAGTGGGACCCACTCTCTCCACTATGGTCAAATTCATACAAAATGGAAAAAAATACAAAGGTACAAGTGGGCCACGATCGAGGAAGAGAGAGAGAGAGATAGAAAGAAAAAGGAAAGGAAGAGAGTGATGAATATCCAAAGGATTACGGGGTAGAGCCAAGTGGCCAAGAAGATGACAGGGAAGTCATGGACTAGGACACATGAACCCAGCTACCACATCAATATGGTTCCATGTCAGCAAGACTTTGATAGATATATTTTTTTTTAATTTCTAAGTATGGGGAAGAGTTGTAACTTCGAGAAGCCATAACTTCCTTCTCATAGCTAAAAATTGAACAAATGAATAGTCAATTGGAAATATAATGAAGAGAAGAATCAATCTGTTCACATAGATTCCACAGATGGGTAGGAGATTTATTTAGCAAGGAAAAGGAAGGCATTTGGTGGCATTCAAGGATTCGAAATGATGTGTGAATTTTCCATATTTTCTTTTTATGTCCAATCTAACAAATGTTTTATTGGCTACACATTCTGTAGATTTAAATTTATAAGCATATTGATTCAACATGAAGATCAGTGAGATAGATGACACTTAGGAGGACAAAGTCAGGGGGATGAATGTCAGCTTGGGAAATGATGAAACTGAATCTAATGGGCACAGAGAAGGTCGAGTATAAAGCATTGATCTAGTGGAGACAATAAATATTCTTCAAAGAGATGGGTTGAGCTGAAAAGCTGATAATGAGAAGCTTATGAAGGATCAGGAGAATTATAACAACATCAACACCGGGTTGTTGTAGAGTTTGGATGATTTGAAAAAAAATATAGATAAAGAAACAGATTCAAGGAAGGAAGAAGATCACAGATCTCATGCCAAGAGAGAGGAAACTAGGAGTGTTAGGCACTCTATAAGTACTGGTAGACATCAACATCACATGTGTTTTTAGGAGTAGAAAGCAGTCCAAGTATATCTCATGTCATACATTATAAGATGAGGAATGGGGTAGATGAATTACAAGGAGAGTTTAGGAAGATCAAAACTCTTACCTTTGATGATGAGCATAAAAAATATGAGGATGTAGAGGGTTGGTTGTTGGGCATGAGAAAATACTTCCAATTTCACAATTATTCCTCACATGTAGAATCTAGAGTTGCAATCTACCAGCTACAAGGAAAATTATCAATGTAGTGGGACCAGGTCATGCAAGCCAAACATATTGATGAGAAGAATATAACATGGTGGAAATTCAGAATGTTTTTAAAATAAATACTTGTCGAAGTGTTATTATGAAGGGAAGATGAAGGATTTCTTTGAACTCAAGATTGGGAGCATGACCATGGATGAGTATGAGAGGAAAATTCAGGATTTGTTGAGCCATGTTGACTTTGTCAAGGATGAGAAATTCAAGATTCAAATATTTATTAGTGGACTACCTTCAATCTATAGTCATGAGATATAGTATGATGAGTCCAAGACATTGGAGGAAGCCATAAAGAGAGCCAATTGATTTTATGATTGGCATAAAGGAGGATCAACCTTTAAAATATGGAGTAGAGAATGAAAGGGTTTAAACCATATTTTCTCAAGAATAATTCTCAAGGACAACCAACACACAATGAGTCCAATATGTCAAAGACTTTAGAGAAAATACCAAGAAAGCATCGCATTAGATATTGGGGATGCGAGGGACATCACATGTATAGATATTTCCCTCACAAAGGAGAAAGGAGGATTGTGCACAACACTCAGTAGGTTGATACAATGGAGGACATGGGAAGAATCATTCCAAGAATTTATGCAGCCTTGGACAACAAGAAAGTTTATTTTCAGTCTCATATGATTGAAGTTGAAGGTAATATTAACAATCAACCTATACAAATTTTAATTCATTCAAGATCTATACATAGTTACATATATCCTAAGTTGGTTGAGAGATTTCATTTGCAAATAAGAAAGCATGGGAAATATTGGTTGGTTTAGTTAGATATAAGAGATAAAAGAAGAATCAATGAGTTGGTTAAGGATTGTCGAATGGACATAAATGGACTTATTACAAAGGCATATTTAAACACCATACCATTAGGTTCTTATGATTACCTAATTGGTATGTATTGGTTGGACAAGAATCATGCTATCCTAGATTGTTACAACAAGAAATTCACTTGTCTTGATGAAGAAGGGAACTTGATATCAGTTCAGGGAATTCCAAGAGTTGTAACAATCAGATACGTTTTAGCATGGCAACTGAAAAGAAGTGTCAGGAAAGGATTCCAAATTTATGTAGTTCACCAAGAAGAGGAAACCAAGGATAAGATGCCAAATATTGAATAATTTACAGTCCTGGGAGCTTTTGAATATGTATTTGGAGAAATATCAGTTTTTCCACCTAAAAGAGAATTTGATTTCTCCATTGACTTAATTCCTGGAGCAGCTCCAATGTCCAAGACACCCTACAAGATGAGTACACCAAAGCTAAAGAAGCTACAAATGTAGCTTGAAGAACTGTTGAAGAAGGGGTACATATGCCCAAGTGTCTCACCTTGGGGTGTCTGAGTAAATTTTGTAAAGAACAAGGATGTAACCTTATGGCTATGCATTGACTTTAAGCAGTTGAATAATATGACCATGAAGAACAAGTATCCTTTGCCAAGGATAGATGATCTATTTTATCAGTTGAAATATGCCAAGATATTTTCCAAGAATGACCTCAGGTTAGGCTACCATCAAGTAAGGATTAAGGAGGAAGATATCAACAATATAGTGTTTAGGACAAGGTATGGCCACTATGAATTTGTGGTGGTGCCATTTGGGTTGTCAAATGCACCAGTTGTATTCATGTGTTTGATGAATGGAATTTTCATAAAATACTTGGAAATTTTTTTCCTTATTTTCTTGGATTACATACTTATTTACTCTATGTTTGAAGAAGATCATGAGCATCACTCGAGGATGGTGCTACAAGTTTTAAGGGAGCATCAGCGTCATGAAAAGTTAATCAAGTTATCATTTTATCGGAAATGGATCCATTACTTGGGTCATATTATCTCAGATGAGGGCATAGTAGTGGACCTAGATAAGATTAAGTCCATCAGAGAGTAGTAAGCCCCAATGAACATCACATAAGTCAGGCCATTAATGCGACTTGCATGCTACTACGGAATATTTATCAAAGGATTTTCAAAGATTGAACATATTATAACTTCTCTACAGAAGAAGGGTGTGAAGTTTGAATGCACTCAAGAATGTGAAGAAAGTTTTCTTCATTTGAAATATTTACTAACCAATGCACCAATACTAAATATTGTTGATCCAAGTGAAGATTATGTGGTGTGCATTGATGTGTGTAAATAAAGACTTGGTGGAGTCCTTACCTATAATGGACATGTTGTTTTCTATGAGTCTAGAAATCCCAAGGAGCATCATAGGAACTATGCCACGCATGACTTAGAAGTGGCATCCATTATTCATGCATTGAAGATATGGAGGCACTACCTCATGGGTAGGAAATTTGAATTGAGGATTTTTGGTTACTTGGGTTGACTCGGGTTCTGATCTCAAATAGGTTTCCAACAAAACCCTCCAAACTATCATCCCTCTTGGTAAACCAGAAGGAGACGTTGTGCATAGAGTTCCCAACACAGTCTCGCCTCAGATAGATTTATGGGGGACTACAATACACAGGTGTTAGCAGTTATTTTCCTTATGCATCAACCTCATTAATCATTCATCTACTTCTAGGATTCATTCATCATTAACTATGCATGCATGTTGTTATAGTTAGTTTTAACCATTCATTATTTAATTGATGATTAATAGAATAGTAAAAGAAACCATTCATAACACATAGAACACAGTATTTTACCATGGTTCACCCCCTCCTGGGGATACGTCCACAAAGATCTAGCTCTTCTGCTCATTTATTCATTCTACTACAAAATATGTGTTGTGCACATTGCATCTTTAGGATTACAATCAAAAGGAGGGTAATTACCCTCTAGGAGGATGACTAGATCACACCATCCTCCATAGCCTATGACCTAACCCTCAAAAACTAACTTATTCGGCTTTACCACAATAACCATAACAAAACTCACAATAATCAATAACTCGCAAATCCCCAACCTAGACCTCCTAGGTCTTTATTTATACTACTCTAATGGATTATAGCCATTACAATATTGTCAATAAACCTAACCCTAACATGGTTAGGCTTGTCTGCATATGTGCCACATTGTTTTTCCTTCTTTTTCTTCATGTTTATTTCCTACCTCCTAAGGCGCATGCTCCAAAAATAGACCTTCTCTTCCAAAAATAGATTTTGTCCCAAAATAGATATTCCTCCCAAAATAAGATTGCACGAACAGGCCTCCAACACTGACATGTGGCTCATCCTGAGCCACTCATGTGATGTTCACTCCCTGCAAATCCTTCTACAATTCATGGAACTTCCCTTCTACTTCCTCCCATTTGGCTTTCACTTACGCAACTTTCTATGTGCCCTCCTCTATCATCTGCATTGTAATGTGTTCCTTCAGAGACTCTGCACTCTCTACATGAACCTGGGCCATCCTTGTCTTCTCCTCCTCCAGTTCAGCAATTATTTGTGTTGCTTGCTCCTGGAGTGGTTCCAAATGGGCCTACCTTTCCTGCTTGTTGATCTGCATAGTCTTCAATTCTGACTACGGGGTATACAACTAAAGTGTGCCTTTAAAGAATTCTATGATACTCATGGCCTTATGTCACTACATCAATTCTTGCATTGCAATGTTGATTTTCTCCTCTTGTTGGTCCAACTGTTGGACCCTCTCATCTTCCTCCAAACTCCTCCAAGGGTGCTTAGTCCTATCAAAAACTTTTGCGACCTCTTTGGATTTTGTTTCGATCATATCTATTTGTAGGGATGCACGTTGTTCTCTTTTAGTTGTGACTTCAAGAGTTGTCGGTGTTAATTTTTCCTTTAGTTCCTCTATCTCCTTTCTATACCCTTCGAGTGTTTGCACGATAATTTTAATATGTTCTTCAGCATTTCTCACAGCTTCATGCACGTTGTATGGAATCTTTCTGAATACTTCCTTTAGCTTCTGCTCGAGGTTATCCACGCGCTGCTTCTCCTCCTATATCTCCAGCTTGACCTGCTCTACCACAACTTGTAGCACTTCCTTGACATCTATGGTGACTTGCAATTTTGTCACATATACTCTGGCTTGTTATTGCACTTCTTGTGTGACACTGACTTGCAGCTTATACAACGCCTTAGTTGGTATTTTAGCTAATACCAACTCTACCTGCACCAAGTATTTAAGTGGTTTCTACATCATGGCCTCCTCGAGTTGTAGCATATCTATTGTAATGTGGAAGCTAGGGCTTTCCTATGCTATGAGTTGGATTGTTTCTTCCTCATTATGCGCAGTTTTGTCCCCTTTCTCTGTCGATCGCAGGATCAGTTCTTCTCCCCTATCTTATGCTTGTGTCACTTGTATATGTCCCAGGACATGTTTAAAGTCGACCAAATCCTTCATGATCATTTCTCTTTGGTTCTCGACCTCCTCATATTCCTTCGTTGCATGGTCTGGAACCCTCTCTACTACTAACTCAGCATCATCCTCGGTGATTGTGTATTCTGGGATGTCCTCATGGCCCCTCTATATGTATGATCAGTCTTTTAGGTGGCTCTGCATCTTGTGAAGTTGTTTTTAGTGAGGTTTCTTGTGTTTTTGTGTCCCCCCCTCATTGTTCCTCACACGTGGGGAAATTATCCTTCTTTCCTGTCTTCCCATCTAAACCAAAAAGGATCCAGAGAAGACTAAGGACAACTCATAATTTGCAAAGGCAACTCAGGAAGCTCAAAATGGCCTCAGAAGACAGAGAAAGGGAAAAAAATTGACATCATCACGAAGAGCACGTCGCAATATTTCCAACGACGTAAATGGCTTGTTAAACGGAGTTACGGATCAAAAGATATTTGTGGTCAAAGTATTGGTCAACCTAGCCCAATGAACAGGGATGAGTCTACATCCGTACTACTGACGTCATCATCAGTATGGATGACGTCAGCATCCGTACTGCTGATGTCGTCATCAGTACAGATGACGTCGGCATCTGTACAGTATACGTGGCACACATAGAGAGAGACACATGTCATGTTGACGTCAGCATGGTGACATGGCAGCACCAGAGGCTACCACGTGTCACTCATTTTTGGCATTTTTTGATCAACATGTGGACCAATGAGGAAGTTCCACGTGGTATTCTATACAGCTACATGGAAAATCGTACGGGACGTGGTAGGTTGGCATGGCAGGTGATGTGCCAAAGAGATTGTGCAAGTGGATGGCATGGGCCAATGGTTGGCTACCACGTGGTAGTGGGAAAATGCCCAATGAGGGCCCGAAAATGAATTTTCAAAAATTAAAAAGGCCCACCAAATCTGGCGGAGGTCCAGCCAAATATGGTGGCCAAACTTCTGACTCTGACAAATCTAAACAACAACTCCAAACTTGGTGGCGGGTCCAAATCACATATATATTGTTATAACTATAATCCCAAAAGAGGAGGCCCATGGGCTCAACCCCGGGACCTCCCCTTATCCCAACACCTTACATAGTATCCGCCAACCATTTGGCCAATGGAATCTATTGGTTAGTCTACCTAACATTTAATTTAAATGCTGACTTTTCCCATGGATAGGAGGAGGGCACTCGACGGTACGGTCGGGCATGATTTTCGAGACAAATTATAGTGAATTAATTGCAGGTTGCACACACAAAAACCGAGGCGCAATTTCTCAAGGGCATGGGAGTGCCAGAGTAGGATTGAGGTGTGGAGACAGTCATTTTTGGGTAATTTGATGCCATGAATTCAATGGTGTTGTCCGTTTACTGATCTGAGCAAAGCTTCTGCAACTTAATTCCATAATGAGTTATACTTATGTATTTTGCCAAACTATTTTGCTAAGTTAATAAAGAGGCCTACCCATTTGAGAGAAAGACCCAGAGATGTAGTCCACCAAGGACAAAATCCGTTATCAAGTTTTTGTGTTCAGATTTGATGCTTATGTCTCTTCATTATTGATTTTTTTCCTTCTTTATGGTGCACTTAAATTTATGCTCATTTAATACAATTCTTTATAAGTCACTTCGATGAAAAGATCTCGGATCATGTTGGTATCATAGCATTCATGTTTGACTTGAATTGTTGAGTGTGAATGCTTACTAGGGCCAAGCACAAGTAGGGTGAAAGAACTCTTAAGACTTTCAATCCTGAAGTTGGTTGTGCATATTGTTAGTACTCTGTAATTCCCAGAGGTTGTTATGGGTAGAATAAATTAATAGAGGTAACTTACCAAAACCACTTCGAAACTGGGATCTATCCCTGCCAGTTTCAGAGAGGGAACTCTTTGTAAGATCTGTTTTGAGTTTTAAGATATTATGCTAGTTAAAATAATCTGGGTTTGTTTGTTTTGTTTATAAAGATTGGTTGAAGTGTTTCTTTAAACATTCATTGGGTTATGGGGTCTGTGTTAAAGATCAATATCAGATACAGTTTTTATAAGGTTTCTTCACAGGGCGAGATAGTGAGAATGTTGGATATTTTAGAATTAAATATGTTGGAAAGATAGAACATGTGAGATATTCAATCAAACAAAGAAGCAGTTAAGAATTGCTTTGATTAATATCAGAAGAATAACATGCAAATCACTAAATACCATAAACAGAGTGTCTGAGACAAATTTTGTTTATTAACTTCCTTTAAATGATAAGAGACGGAAAAAAAAAATGATTACAGAGTAAGATAAACATTAACAAAGCAAGATAAACATCACCAATATCCAAACGCAAGAATCCTGTGAATCTATCTTTTTATTACTGGTCGATCTCCTCAAAAAGATTACAATGATAGCTTCCTAGGCGCAAAAATCAACCCTCAATACTTCAAAGTAAGAAGTATTTATACAAAAATTACATTTGATCATGTCATTAATGACTAGGATACGGTGGAGGAAAAATATAACTAACTAGATTACATATTACAAAATAATAGGACTATTGGTGATCTGTCCAAATCCTAAATGTTGATTTCTGGTAAAGTAGTTGGTGATTCATCCACTCGACTTTGATTGTCTTCCTCATGCTGACTCGGATGTCCACATCATCTCTATTTGATCAAGGAACATAGGTCTTCCCATATCTTTTGACTGGGGATGGAGACCTTGAGTAATCTTCTGTAAGTTTCATCCATATCTGTGTACTTGGAAAAGGTTGGATTGGTGATGAAGATGTATTTTATCTCATGTTGGATGCTCAGGTCCAACTGTAGATTTTCCAAGAAAGCCTTGTCAGTTATGCTCCCTTGTATGCCTGCAAACTAAGAGCCATATTTTTCCACTGCTAGGATCTTTTGTTTGTAGTCTGATAGAGTAATCAGTTTGTCATTGATCACTAGAAAACCTGGAATACCTTTCTTGTGCAGTGAGTCGACCTTGCTAAAAAACCTATGCACTCCAATATACATTGTCTGAGCTTTCTCCTCAAGTTTCATCATCAGTCCCTTCTTAGTCAAAACTTTATTGACCTCAAGGATTATTTATGTCCTATCCTCTATTTCCAATGCTTCCAACTCTTCTTTATTCTTGGAATTCAAGAACCTGATGATATATGTGGCCTTGGTAAGCTTTTCTCCCAACTCTGTCCTTATCTTGTCAATGGATTTTCTGGCTCTCTGCACCAATTCATGTTTTTCAAAAACAATCTATATCAGGGGCCATATCTTTGTCATTGATTGGTAGATGTCCATCCAAATGTTTTCCTTGGCCTCTGACAGTGTCTTGGCCATGACTTTCTCCTTCTGCAGCTTTTGTAGTTCTTGCTTGAGCCTCTGTGATTTGTGCATCGTTGTGTTGTAACTATACTGAAACGTGGATTTCATCTTATGGAGGTTATTAATCTCATCCTGCAGTCTTTTGATTTCTTATCCTTGCAGAGACATGTCCTCCATTGACTTTGCCAACTTTTATGATGCATCTAGAGTTTTCAATAGAATGGCTAATGGAATTTTTGCTGTAGGTGTTGTTGATGTTGTACTAACTCCTGTGATAGGGACTTCTTGTAGTGGGATGACAGTCATTGGCACACTATGTTCTTTCTCTTTTACTAGCTTCTCTAGCTTAGCCTCCATCTCATTGATCTATGCATTCTTCTCCATGATCAATTTTAGCATTTCCTCCTTGTGGCCTTCAGTCTCTGCCATTTCTTTTGCATGTGGATCTTCAATGGTTGGGATTTTTAGTTGTTTCCTTAAGGATGTTATGTCATCATTCTTCTTCTTTAGTAGCTCCTCAACTACTTTAACATTTGATGGATCATATCCAATCTTGAGTACCAGCTCCTCCAGAGATTTCATCTTGTTATATTTTTCTAGGGAAGATATCTTCTCCATCTTCAGCTAAGACTGGACATTGTTTAAGGAGACCTGCAACTTTGTAGCAGTCATGGAGGTATTTTCCAGGGTGGAGAAAATCATCTCACCAATTTGTCTGTGCATATCCATCTGATCGGTTGGATGCACCTCTTTTATATCAAACTCAAATGTGGCTCTTTTGTAATCAGAAATTGCCTTGGAATGAGGAACCTGTGCCTACAAGAATTCCATATGCATCCTTCCTTTCTCTGTATCGAAGGTAGATAACAACCTGTGATGTGTTGTAGATGTTTGTTTCCAAAATTGTGCATAGGTGTTGTTGGTCAGCATCTCATTCTTCTTCTTGATCAAGTTATATTTCTCAAAAATATTAAGTCCTGCAGGCTCTTGTGAGGACTTAGTAGGAAATGTGGTATCATTTTGTTTCCTGGATGAGGAAGTTGACATTATTTTTTGGCTACATGAGAAAATTGATGAGTGTGGTCCCTCCATAATTGTGGTGGACTGAGTTTCTTCTTCTCCAGACCTGTCAGGTGTATGGATAATCTTGGGCCTCTTCCTATAGACTTGGAAGTCTCCTGCTGAGACTTATGTGACTGAGGGAGACACTTATTTCCTAGCTCTCTTCTCTGTTGGTACATGTGGAGTACTGGTTTGTGAAACATTGGCAGGTGAAGGCTATTGCTCTGTGTCTAGAAAAGTGTTTTCCTCCCACTCTATCTGGTTCATAAATTTCTCAATTTTAGGTTTAGGCACATGAGCATAGGGAGAAATATTGTTCTTTAACCTGGTTTCTACAATGATGCCACAGGGGTCATAGTGCCATGGGAAACTTTGAATGAAATTCATTTACTTTAACAGCTTGTTGGATTCTTCCCCTGTAGCTCTGTTGTTGCAGATGAAAGAACCTATCTGACCTTTGATCCTGAGCTGTTGTTTCTTTTTGAAAGCTACAAAGTGAATATCATATGAATTTATCATATGTTTGATATATTCCAGAGAGAATATCCTGACAGGAAAATACTTTGGCAGCTTGTAAGGGGGTAATTCACATTCATAGATTCTGATTTCTGTATGATCTTGGTAGAGGTACCAGTCCCATGTTTTAGCTAGGTCTAAAAAATGTATAATTCTCTGAAATTCCTCATTTATCCTTGGTTATTTTCTTCCACTGAGCATGCATACCACTGGATGGTAGAATTGGTCAATGAATTGTTTGAAATTGATTTCAGATGAGTTCTTCCTCATTATGGACGTCCAGGAGGTCACAGGTTGAGGATTACCATCTTGGTCCAAATTATGTTGGGAGAAGGAGAACTTGTCTGCTTGCAGAAAGAGGAACATGTATACCAGTATTGAAGAATACCAAAACATACCTTCTGTGGATAACTTGAAGAGTTTTTCATGGATGTTTTCAGCTAGAAACTGACTGTAGTCAAACTTTGTATTAGCCTTTTCTTCAGTGGAGAAGATGGATAGAAAACCCAGAATGGGTTCATCTACCGACTCGTCTGAATAGTATTCTAGTAGAAAACACAAGGAGGAAATGATCTGGTTTCCTTTGACTGAGAAAATGGAGGAATGGTATGGCAGATTATTTTTGGGTAACTGAGTGTTTTCAGGTAGGAAAATTTCAAAGATATGAGCTCTCTGCGAGAAATACAATTTCTGGTATAGCTCGGTTAAAATTTCAATGGAGATGGGGGGGTGGAAATGTTTCTGGGTATCTGCAGTATATGATCTGTCGTTTAAGGGGTGATGGTGAAAAGATTTTCTCCAGACAAAGAGTCAATGGCCCTTTGGCCGGGAAGGTAGTGGGCTTGGCATTTCAGGGAAAATTCGGGAAAATGATATGTCTGGGGAAAAGATACAGTGGAAGATTAGACTCCCAGAGTCTTATCTCGTCGCTTTGATCCAGAAAAACATCCTTGAGAAAGAAGTGTAATTTGAAGAAGTCGAATTCACACTTAGGCTCGGAAATCAGATAGTCTTTACCAGCCAGGGGGATATGATCCAGATCAACAGGAGGAGGGAGGAAAGGATTTTCTTTAGTTTTGGTAGCTTTGGACATGAGCGCCATGATCAAATTGGTACCTGCAAACGGAAAATGGCATTAACTTTGTTTACCATATTTTAATGGTGGTTTGTTGACTGTAATATCAGTGATGGTTTTCTGGAGAATGGGAAATGATGGAGTCGACCGAGTCTGGATCGATGAACTGTGCAGAATGGTGAAAGAATGGCGTTAAATGGTTGAAAGGGGTGTATGTTATGGAGCGAATGGTGAGTCATCTGGGTAATGGTAACGACCAACTGCATTGATTGGCCAATGGACATATCAGATGTGATGTGGAGGGCACTGAATGTCTAACGAGTGGATGAAGGTGACATGGAGGGTAATGGATGGCCAACGAGTGGATGAGATGTGACGAGCGATGGGTGATTGGACTGTGACATGGAGGCATGGTAGTGGAGTGTGGCGGCGGAGTGCGGAGGTGGTATGGGTGAGAAGTTTGGCAATTTAATTGGAGGGGGGGTAGGCAGTAAGTGGTAAGGAGTGAGGGGGGTCCAAGTTCACAGGAAGGTGACATGTTATGAGGGGCTCACTCGGGGAATACCACCAACTCAGACCCCCCCCCCAACTATTAAAGGCAAAAATCTCAAGGGGTCTTATATTCTCTATCGACTGTAGATCTGAGTGCACATTGATCAACCACTAAGATCAGCGCGCCCTTTAACACAATGCGCCAAAATGTCATATCACCTCAAAACTTAGGATAAAAGCATTTTGTGAGTTTTTGCAGCTTACCCTTTCTTCATTTTGTCACCAAGGGGTCAAAAATACACCATTTTAACTCAAAAAAAAGGCATTTAATCAATCTTTCATCAATTTATTGAAAGAAGTCATTCTAACCTATATCCTAATCTAATCACCTAGCACCTTAACCCAGATTAAATTGTTGGGTTAAAAATTACTCTAACCTAGGACATTTGACCAAGCTTAAATTGTTTGATCAAACTTATTCACTAACCTATCTAACTTGGATAATATTAGATTGTTTAGCCAAGTTTATTCACTATCCTATCTGCATAAATTGAAAGAGCTTGATCATGGTTAGACAATATGAATCAAGTCAAATTATTCCATGGGGTTTTATCATTTTATTTTCTATTTTTTATACCCTCTTTTGATTTTTTGTATTTTCTTTCTTTCATTTCTTTTTTCTTTTCTTTCTTTCTTTTTCTTTTTCTTTTTCTTTTGTAAATCATTTGCAGAATAAAAATATTATTTACAACATAATGTAACTAGAATAAGGTATAATAATCACCAGGTGATCCTATGAAACATAGGGTTATAACACATCCTGAAGGAAGAAAAAGGCAGAAGAGGACAAGTGTGATGAACAGGATAAAAACTTTCATATGGTATTTTATCGCATGTCAGAAATGGTCGAGCGAATGTACGGAGACTATGAGAAGAGGATGAAGAAGAAAGGGAAGAAAAAGGAAGCACAAGTCGATGATAATGCTTCAGTAAATCAAGGCGTTGAAGGAGACCCTCCTGAGCCTCCATCTTCACCATCAAGTTCTAGCTCTTCTTCCTCTGAGAATTCTCATCATTCTCATAATTCTAGCCATAAAGATTATTTTAAGAAACCATTATTAAAGCTTGATGTAAAATTTTCTTTACCTATGTTTAAATGGAGATGCTAATCCTGAAAAGATAGACAATTGGATCTGACGGGTTGAAGTATATTTTCATTTTCAACAGATTGATGAAGAGGAAGTTAAAGTTCAATTGGCTTCTCTTCGGCTAGAAGGCACCGCTCTCGTGTGGTGGGAGAGAAAACTTCAGAATAGAAGTAAGTGTGGAAATATTCTTTCCTCATGGTTGGAATTTAAATCAGTGATAAGGAAGCCATTTTATCCATTCATTTATTTACATAAAGAAATGATGGAATGGAAAACTTTAAGACAAAGTAAAGGTCAGACTGTACAAAGTTTCATGGAAGAATTTAGGAAGAAAGATATTTCATTAAACATTCCTTTGGATTCTTATGAAACTTTAATGAACTATATTGGCACACTTCACAATTATATTTTCCATACTTTGCTATTGTTTAACCCCACCAGTCTTGATGAATTTTGTGTGCAACCCACTCACCTTGAGAACAGGGGAAAGAATGTTCAAGAAGATCCCACAAAGAAACCTTCCAATCTCCCACATAAGAAGTTTAAGAAGTTTAAAAGGAAGGACAAAAATATTGCCACTATAAAGAGAGACTTGGGATGAGCATGTAAGGCATGTAAAGAAAGTATTAGATACTTTGCAAAGGGAAAAGTTGTATGTAAAATTGTCCAAATGTGAATTTTGTAAGACTGCACTTGTGTACTTAGGTCATATTGTAGGAGGAGGACAATTGAAAAATGATCCTTCCAAGATTGATGTAATTGTAAATTAGTCTAAGCCCAAAAGTGTAACCAAAATACAGAGCTTCTTAGGTTTAGTCCAGTACTGGAGAAGATTCATTTCAAACTTCTCCTTTATAGCAGCTCCTTTGCATGCCTTAACCAGTGTGAAGAACACTTTTCAGTGGGGAGGAAAGCAACAAAAAACTTTTGACACTTTGAAGGAAAAGATCAGTACCACACCAGTATTAGCACTATTGAATCTTCAATAACCCTTCAAGATCGAGACAAATGCCAATGGATATGCCATGGGTGGAGTATTGATGCAATATCGTAAGCCTATTTGTTACCACTCTATAACTTTTAACCAATTTTTTGTTAATTATCCTACATATGATAAAGAGTTGTATGCATTTGTTCAAAGCATAAAGAAATGGAAGCACTACTTGTTAGGGAAGAAAAAAATCATACATACAAATAATCAACCCTTACAGTATCTCCAAGAATAGACCAAACTACAATGGTTTCGACATTACAGATGGATGGGTTTCCTACAACAATTTCATTTGGTAATCAAGTACAAAAAGGGTACGAGTAACAAGGTAGTTGATATGATTTCTAGACCTCCTATAGCTACTTCTATTATTTTGAAGAATTATTCTTTATCTCATGATAGCTATGTGGAACAATATTCCATTGATGAAGATTTTAAAGATGTATATGCAAAGCTAACCCATGGTGCACATGTAGAGAACTATTATCTGCAGGGAAAACTACTCTACCATCTTGGAAATATATGTAATCCTACAAGTGAACGAGTCCATGTAGTACGAGAAGCTCACACTTCTCTTGTGTCTGGGAATTTTGGGTTAGGAAAAACTATGTCTCATCTGCAAAGGTTTTGTTACTAGCCTCAGATGAAATCAATTGTAACTAAATATGTAAAGGGGTGTGTGATGTGTTCTACTTGTAAGCCCACTAATAGAAAACTGGGGCTATACTCACCATTGCATGTTCCATCCCATCCATGGGAAAGTATCTCCATGGATTTTGTAGGGGGTTTACCAATGTTGAAAAGGGGTCATGACTATTTGTATGTTGTAGTGGATAGGTTCAGCAAGATGTGCATCTTAATGCCATGTAAAAAGAAGATCATTGTTAAGCAGACTGTTAATCTCTTCTTTCAATATGTTTGGGTTCACTTTGGGTTACCCACATCCATTATCTCGGATCAAGATACTCGATTCCTTGGGGATTTTTGGACAAGTTTGTGGAGAATGATGGACACCAAGTTGAAGAGGAGCATTTCTTTCCATCCATAGACCGACGTACAGACAAACATTGTTAACCGAACAGTGGTACTTTTGATTTTAGGCTACTGCAGCAAGCATCCCAAGTTAGGGGATGAACAGATACCCTATGTACAACATGCTTACAACCGAGCCTTACATTCCTCCACTTAGTGTTCGCCTTTTGAGACATGTTTTGGGTATTTAACGAAGGTTCCTTTGGACTTTATGTATGGGAGAGATGTCGATTCAAATGAATATAGAGCCTACAATTTCATCCAGAGGATCCAAGAGGTACATCAAGTAGTTAGGGAACAGTTGATCATCAATTTCGGCATGACAAACAAGGGGTTGATCATCAATTCCAGGTTGGATATTAGGTATGGCTTCACATCAGTAAGGAAATATTGAAGGGTGAAGGCAAGAAACTCAAGCCTATCCGTTATGGACCCTTCACTATTTTGGAGAAAAGTGGTACCAATGTTTTTCGTCTAGATCTTCCACCGTATATGAAGATCTAATCAGTTGTAAATGTGGAGAAATTGAAACTTTTTTAGCCTCCCATGATCATGGATCAGGATGAGGAAGTTTCAATACCTTCAGTTGATGAGTTTTGTTAGGTATCTAGAGAGATACTGGGGGGGCAGAGGGCCCATAATGATAATAGTGGAGGTCATTCAATCTAAGGTGGACTAGGTCCATTGTAGTATTAAATAAGGCCCACTATAATAGTTAGATGTAATAAATGTGAGAAATCTCTCTAGAAGGTTCCTAGGAGATAGAGAGAGCTATATAAAGAAGTATAAGCAATGCAATGAAACATAGTGAAGAATATTTTGAATGTATCAAGCGTTGCTTGAGAAGTGTTATCCTTCCTTAAGGATTAATATATGGTGTTACCCTACCTCAAGGGTTTTGTCTACATTCTTGTGTTCAGTATTTTGGTGAATGGTTTGGATTATTCTTGTTGATATTGTGGGTTTATTTTGAGATATATCTCTAGATATATTCAAGTACATAACAATTGGTATCAGAGCACTTTCCTTGGAAGGAAGCGTGGGAAAATATTTTTATTTTTTGCAGATGTTTTTTTCGAAGAAAAAAAAAGAGGGTCGAGACATTCCAGACGATTTATATAGGTTTTGGTGAAAAAATTTCAAAAATTTGTTGTATATCTAAGTTCCTCTCAAAAAAACACCCAATTTAAAAAAACAAATTGTCTAAAATTTAGTTTGTAAAGTCAAGTTATTTGCATTTTAAAATATGCAATTTTCAGGGTTTTTTTTTTCCGCGGAACGCCGCATGATTTTTCTAATTTTTGTATCATTTGAGGCTGAATTTTTCAAAAAAAAAATGCAGA
>JZKD02S2077256.1:0-25159 GCA_000966675.3 Picea glauca | reverse complement strand
AGCGGTGGGATTGCAGAGTTCATAAATTTTCATAGGGTGCTTAGATTGTTAACAGATCAATTTCATTGAACAAATTATCTTAAGATCTTTCCTTTGGTATATTTTATGTTGTGTTTCCAATGGTTATTTCCTCTCAAACCCTCGAAGAAATTCTACAGATGACTGAAGCATTCAAAGCCCAATTGTATAACACATTGTGTGACACATTGCATGACAGATTGCATGACCTTCCATACAACCTCAATTATAGTTTTAGTAGTATTCAAGATTCATTGGATAGAATGTAGGAGAGATTTCTTATGGTGGACATCAAGGATGAATATAATCAAGACATATATGCTTGGTATGATTTTGAAGCCGATTGTGATGATTGGTATATAGATAGTTGTCATTTCTGGGATGACAAACACTTCCATATTTTATTTGATGACTCTACTCCACCTTATGTAGATAACATCAATGTCACACATCAGGAGATAGTTATGATTACCAGTGTCCAACCTGCATATTATACAATGGTATTGTTCCTTCCCGATTCATCTTTGTTCATCTCCCACTATGTGGATGGATATTCTTATTTGGATCCACATGATAGGTGTCAGTATTGGGAGCTTCATTTTCAATTGGTTATTGGGTGTTGATATATTCCGTGTGGAGTTCACATGAGCACTTGGACATGGCACCCTGGTTTACAATGGCGGTTGGACTACTTCAGCATGGTGGCTTTGATTTCTCAATGGGACCCTGGTTCTCTAGTCTACTTCATCACTATGGTTCACACTTATCCATGGGACCTTGGTATATGGTTGTACATCAAGTGTTGAGGACAACGCTTTCATAAGGGGGATGAAATGTTAGGTAGCTAGAGAGGTGGTGGGGGGGGGCAGAGGACCCATAGTGATAATAGTGGAGGTCATTCAATGTAAGGTGGACTAGGTCCACTGTAGTATTAAATAAGGCCCAGTATGGTAGTTAGATGTAATAAATGTGAGAAAGCTCTCTAGAAGGTTCCTAGGAGATAGAGAGAGTTACATAAAGAAGTATAAGCAATGTAATGAAACATAGTGAAGAATATTGTGAATGTATAAAGAATTGTTTGAGGAGTGTTATCCTTCCTTAATGATTAATATATGGTGTTACCCTACCTCAAGGGTTTTGTCTACATTCTTGTGTTCAGTATTTTAGTGAATGGTTTGGATTATTCTTGTTGATATTGCGGGTTTATTTTGAGATTTATCTTTAGATATATTCAGGTACATAACAAGTTTGCTCCTGAGTACTTGGATGAGTTAAAGGAAGATATCATCCTGGACAGAAGGATGAGGAATTCACACAGGGGTGTTTTTGATTATATTCGAGTAGGCTTAAAAGGAACACATCCAAGCAAGGCAAAGTGGATTGAGAAGGACAAAGTGAGGGAACTCTTCCTCACTTAACTGTTGATTGATGAAATATTTTGGTGGTCCAAAAATATCTCAGTGAGAAGGTGTGATCCAAAAAGGATCCAGAGAAGACTAAGGACAACTCAGAATTCACAGAAGCAACTCAGGAAGCTCATAATGGCCTCAGTAGATAGAGAAAGGGAAAAAATTCAAAGTCCTCAAAACTTATTGAAATTAGCATCATCGTGAAGATCGCGTCGCAATATTTTTAATGGCAT
The DNA here is from genome assembly GCA_000966675.3 of Picea glauca. Classification (NCBI taxonomy): domain Eukaryota; kingdom Viridiplantae; phylum Streptophyta; class Pinopsida; order Pinales; family Pinaceae; genus Picea; species Picea glauca. Next base: position 23,499 of record JZKD02S2077256.1, on the reverse strand, counting down.
AAATGGCTCGTCAAACGGAGTTACGGATCAAAATATATTCACGGTCAAAGTTTTAGTCAACCTAGCCCAGTTAGCAGGGATGAGTCAGCATTTGTACTGCTGACATTAGCATTTGTACTACTGACATTAGCATCAGTACGGATGACATCAACATCCATACAGTATATGTGGCACACGAATAGGGCGACATATGTCATGCTAACATCAGCATGGTGACGTGGCAATACTAGAGGCTGCCACGTGTCACTCATTTTTGGCATTTTTCGGTCAACATGTGCACCAATGAGGAAGTGCCACATGGTAGTTTGTACAGCCATGTGGCAGATTGTACGGGACGTGGTGGGATGGATTGGTAGGTGATGTGGTAGGGTGACTGTGAAAGTGGATGGCATGGGCCAATGGTTGGCTTCCACGTGGCATATTCATGGGTTGCCACGTGGTAGTGGGAAAATGCCTAATGATGGCCCAAAACTGAATTTTCAAAAATAAAAAGGCCCACCAAATCTAGCGGAGGTCCCACCAAATCTGGTGACCAAACTTTCGACTCCGAAATATCTAAACACCAACTCCAAACTTGGTGGTGGTTCCAAACCACATATATATTGTTATAACTATAATCCCAAAGGGGGAGGCATGTGGGCTCGACCCCGGGACCTCCCCCTATCCAAATGTCTTACATAGTATATGCCAATCATTGGGCCAACAGAATCTGTTGGTTAGTCTTCCCAACATTTAATTTTAATGTTGATTTTTCCTACGGACGGGAGGAGGGCACTCGACGGTACGGTTGGGCACAATTTTTGAGACAAAGTACAGTGAATTAATTGCAGGTTGCATGCACAGAAACTAAGACGAGATTTCTCAAGGGCTTGGGAGTGAAAGAGTCGGATTGAGGCATGGAGACAGTCATTTTTGGGTAATTCGACGCCATGAATTCAATGGTGTTGTCTATTTTATGATCTCATCAAAGATTTCGCAGCTTAATTCTAGAATGAGTTATACTTATCTGTTTTGCCAAATTATTTTGTTGAGTTAATAAAGAGGCCTACCCATTTGAGAGTAGGACCCGGAGACATAGTCCATCAGGAATGAACTCCGTTATCAAGTTTTTGTGTTCATATTTAATGCTTATGTCTCTTCATTATTGAGTTTTTCCTTCTTTATAGTGCACTTAAATTTATGCTCATTTAATACAATTCTTTATAAGTCACTTCGATGAAAAGATATCAGATCAACGTCCTTCTTTGGGGCGCTGCCCTTATTTTGTTGTGCTATCTTAGGGCCAGGTTTCATCTGTTGTGTTGGTTTCTTGGCTACGGTGCTTCCTCCTGTAGATGTCTTTGATGATACTGGTTCAAGTTCTTTCCCTTTCGGCATGTCTTTGGTGATGACTTGGATCTTCCAGTCATCCTGCCAATCCTTTATTTCTCATTCTACTTCCTTTGCGTTGATGCAGAATCGAAGTTGTAGACATTCTTTGTCTAGATACCTGCGTGCTTGGATCCACATATTGTGTCGTGTAGCCTTGAATTTGGCTATCCCCTGGTACCGTGCGACAACCTTGGGAGTTATTCGCTAGTTATTGGCTATCTTTTCTTGCATATCACTGAGATACCGAGCAAAAGTGTTGGCATTTCCACTTCTCCGCTTTGAATCAGAAGTGCTCCCCAATGATTTGTATCATGTTGCGCACCATCATCCTACTCTATCACAGAAGTATGAATAGGTAGGTTCTTTCCATCTGATTAGTGTTATTAGCATAATGAGCCATGAATAGTGTAACTCAGTCCAAAAGTCCTGCGCATACTTGCAGTCATATAAGAACATATTCAATAAGTATGGGGCCCATCTTAGCATGGTGTTGTTTGCACATTGTGTTGTGGTTGTGACAACTCATGCGGGGACCTCCTCCTTGTGACATTATCAAAGGATTTTGCACACCATCAAGTTTACTTCCATTATAGTGGTTGCATCACTGATCTGATTTATTATAATGTCGTGCAAGCCCCTTTATGTTCCATAGGTTTTCTTCATTTCCTCCGCGAGTGCCTTCTCTTTAGTTTTGTTGTCCGTATACTACACAGATTTCTCACCATTTGATGGTAGTTCTATGATGAAAGAAATCAACTCGACATCGATGGACACTAGTCTATCCAACCACAAGAATATTCCATCGAGGACTGCCAGTAACTACATGATGCAGTTGTTCACATCTTTCCCTCTGCCAAAATGAGGAATATCTAGTAAATGAAGTATCCTTGTATTTACCATACCTGCTACCCACTGCTTTGGTTGCAACATTGGATCTCCTAGAGGCCCTATGCCCAGGATTTCCATGTAAACATGTTGTACAAATTCCGGGAACTTTTTGGTGTCAGACACATTGTGTCTGCGTACCTTAACCTTTTGAAACAACCCAACAAACTTGGTGTGGCCTACACCCCATAGAGAATGGATGGAAAAACTATAGAGGCATCAAGCTTCTTGCACGAGGACCTCGTGATGGGATGTTTCCTCTTTCTTTGTGATGGTGTGTTGGATGTCCCATCCTCTAGTTCTCTTTCTTCCCCGCCCAACTCTAGCTTCCTCATGATATCTTCGAGTTTCACTTCCTCGTGCTACATGGACCCTACCATAGGCTATGACCCTGGCCCATCTGATTATGTCCTTTCATTATCAATGTCATTTGTCTAGTGGGCTACTTTGATCCTGGATGGTTGTTGTGGGTTTCCTTTTGTCGATGGGTTTTGCCCCCCCACACTTCCATGTGATTCGATTTCCATCTCGACCATCGTCAGGCCCTATCCCTCTTCCTCTGCCAGTGTCGTGCTCACGGGTTCATCCTGTGGTGAAGGAATCACGTCGACATTAACGATTCCCTCTGACTATGTATAAACGTGTTCTTCCTCTATGGGTTCCTGCGGTGATCTGTGGTTACTGAATTTTTTTCATGTTGTTTTTCTAGGTGTGTCGACCTTTGGAGGTGCCATCCTAAGTAACTCTTCCTTATGCGGCTGAAATTCGGCTACTAAAATCTTTGAACTCACATGTTCACCACATGTCTTCATTCTCCTTATCTCTGTGGATGTGTAAATTCATAGTGAGTGTTGTTTGTCCCGCATTTCAGTTATATACGGGGTGTCATAAATGTCCTAAATCTTCGTGAAGATTCTTCTTTGATGGAAAAAACTCTTTGACAGATTCTTGGAAATGCTTCATTCAGTTTCATAAATGCTCGGTTCGCGCCTTTTTACCCCAATGAATGGTTTCTGCTTTTCTGATCGTTGGCTCATTTTTCAGTGCGTTGTAACTTTTCGATGCACCACACGTTTCTGCTGTGAATTTTTCTCTGGTGCATTGTGTTTTTTTACTATCAGTCACATTCTATGTGCGGTAACTGTTACTTCTTTTCACGCTGATTTCATTGTCTGCTACGCGCGACATTTCCCAATGTTTTTTCATTCATCCAACTTCCTCCTCTTTTTATATTTTTCTACTTGTGTCTTCCTTTTTCTTCTTTTTCTACTTTTTATCATTTTTATTTCCTAATATCTACTATAGTACACTATATATATGGTTTCCTCACTACGTTGCAACTATTAAGAGTTAGTAGGTCGATTGTCCCTATACAGTTTCAGTCGACTACCATTCACCATTCCTTTTAGTTATGTTCCTCCCAAGTCCTTTAGTTGCACATATCCTCCATATGTGACATTCTTTACTTCATATGGCCCTAGCCAATGCATTCTGAACTTACCAGGGTGTTGCAAAAACTTGTTGTCATAGAGGAGAACTAGGTCTCCCTCCTTAAATCTCTTCTTCTATATGTTTCTGTCATGCCATGATTTTTCCCTTGCTTTCTATACCTCCTGGTGAAATCCTATTAGAATCGTGTCTTCTTCCATTTCCATTAGTTGACTAAACCTCTCTTGTACTGCTCCTCATTCTGTCATATTGGTAATTGTTGCTACGCATAGACTGGGTACCAGAAATTCTAATGGCACCACTACTTCATGTCCATACACCAATCTAAATGGTGTATGTATTGTCAACTTATTCCATGTATTCCTGTATGCCCATAGTACTACTGGTATTTTCAAATCCTAGTCATCCTTGTTAACATTGCAGATCTTTGTCAAAGCATTATCCAAAATATTGTTGAAAGATTATACTGTCCCATTTATGTGAGGATGATATGGTGTACTCTTCTAGTGATAGAATTCAAACTCCTCAGTTGTATCCTTGATGGTACTATTAATAAAATGGGTGCCTTGATCACTCATCACAATCCTGGGACATCCAAATATTTTGATCACATGCTCAAATAAGAAGTGCATTGTTGTATCTACGTTGTAATCCTTGACTGGTGTTTCTTTTGCCCATCTCGTTAAGTATTTTGTCGCAGTAATGATATATCTAGCTCCAGACCTTCTTATTGGTGGATTAATAGGTCTGACAAAATCTATTGCCCATTTTTCAAGTACCTGAATAGTTACTTGTGTTCTTAGGGCTATCTCATCCCTTTGATAGACATAACAGTTCTAGCAATATTATTTGGCATCTTTATGAACTGTTGGCCACCATAAACCTGCGTGCAATACCTTCTGCATGATAGCTTTGCCTGCATAGTGTCCTCCAAGTATACCTTCATGAGCTTCTATTAAAACCCTGGGTCGTTCATGTTCCAATACGCACCTTCTCAAAATGTTTTCTGCGCCTATATTGTATAAATGGCCTACAATGAGTTGATAGGCTACATCTTTGACTACCAGATTTTTCTTCTGCACAGTACTAAACTCCTATGGCACAACTCATGTACTTAAGAATTCAATGACATTAGTGAAGTATTCATCAGCTACCTATACTGAAAATAACTATGCATTAGGAAGTTGTCTTCCAAGTTAGTAGGTTCTTCTCCATTAGTTTCCCTTGATAAGTGATCAAGTCCTGCATTCATCTTCCTTGGTTTGACTATTACTTCAAAATCAAATTCCTGGAATAATAATATCCATCTATAGATCCTCCCCCCCAACACTGGCTTGTTGAATAGATATTTGACAGCATAATGATCTGTGAACATTTTAAAATGCTTTCCTAATTAATAATGTTTGAATTTATGAAGTGCATACACCATGGCTATGCCTTCTCTTTATGTGTTGTTGTAATTTTGCTCAGATTCTGATAACTTCCTACTTGCAAAGGATATAGGATAATCTAAGTCCCCTACTCTTGGTTGCACCATAATTTCTCCAATTGATATTGTTGATGTATCTACATGCACATGAAATGTATTTTCCCAATCTGGAAACACTAATATAGGTGATGTCACCATCTTCATTTTTAAAGTATTCAATCCTTGTTGACAATCCTCATTCCATTGAAATTCGGTGTCCTTCTTCAACAGCTTTTCCATCGATGTAGTAATCTGTGCATACCCCTTTATAAATTTCCTGTAATAGTCGTATGTCCCAGTGTGGCTCTTAATTAGCGCACTGAATTTGGTTGTGGTAAGTTCACAATGACAATAATCTTAGCAAGGTCAACTAGTAAACCCTGTTTTCACATTATATGTCCCAACAATATCCCAAAAGGTGTGCCAAAAATGTGTTTCTTGATGTTTAATGATATCTGACATTGCCTGCATCTTTCCAACAATAGTCTTAGGACTTCGACATGATCTTTCAAAATACTAAAGACAGTCCAATCATCTAGATATACTTCTAAAAACTATGTATAAACTCCTTAAAAGAAGTTATGACCACCCTTGAAAAGATAGTTGGTTCAATCTTCAATCCAAAGGGCATGATTGTATATTGGTAGGATCCCCATTCTATATCAAAGGTAGTCTTATACCTATCCTCTGGAGCTATTTTGATCTGATGGTAACCTGAGAACCCATCTTTGAATGAATATGCTTCCTGGCCTCCCACATTCTCCAAGACCTCATCTGTAAAAGGGGTAGGGAAAGGATCATGTAAGAAAGCATCGTTGAGTTTCCTCAAATCTACACAAATCCTTATCCCCCCTTTCTTCTTTTCCTATACTACCATGGGGCTAATCCATTCGGATTCCTCCACTAGTTCTATGATACCAACTTCCAACATTCGGTCAATTTATGCTTTCACTTTTTTCTTATACACTGGATTCATCCTGTAAAGTCTATGTCTGACAAGTCTAGCATCTGGTTTTAGGGGTATCTTCATCTCACCTAGCTCACCTAATATTCCTTTCATCTTTGTAAAGTTTGTTGGAAACAAGTCACTGTATTTGTGTAGTAACTATGTTATCCTTTGTAGTGTCTACTCATCCCATTAGTCTCCAATTCTTTCCATTTTAGGATTTTCTTATGTCCCAATGTTGACTTTATTAACTTTGATTGGTGCAGCAAATGCCTCTAACTCCAGAGATCGACCTTCCACCTCTCTCTCTCCTTCAATATATTTGATCTGAATGTTGTGTGGATCATCTTCATCAGGTGCTTCCTCTTCGACATGATAACATGAGAGTAACTCTTTGACTGTCTGTTTGTTCTATTGTTGATATTCTATCATAATTTCGACCTCTGGTTCATAAAAAGATATCACTCTATGTATCAGCTTCAGATCTGAATTAATGTTGGGGTTCTCATGCTCAAATGAGAAGGTTACCACAATTTTTTGTTGTAATCATGTCCATTCTGTAGTGCCTCTATGCATATCCTAGTTTATGTACCATTTCATTGGGATCACTTCAAATGTATGAAAGAAGTGATGAGGTCATTCCTATGGTGGTTCCATCCTCCATTGTGTTCTACATTTCTCTAGGTGATCAACTGGTATTCCTCTCCCATCATACTTCTGGACTACATTGCTGCCAAATCTAATGTGCAGTAGCTATTTACATTAATACTAGTCTTGAATTGTTTCTTTGTGTGCACCCCACCATCTTGCAGGTGTTGCATTGAGTGCAATATACAAGGATAATAACCTCTAATTTTCCAAAACTTCCACCTCATAGTTTTTCAATAATTCCTCTAAGTCATTCAACCCATGAAAATTGGGAGGTTCCCTTATCTCTATACCAACCCACCTTACTGCGCAGTCTATTCTTGTGCACCTTCTTGTGAAGACTTCATGTAGTCTATGCTACCAATTCTCCAGACCTGTGTCTGATTCTAAAGCACACGATGTAATAATTCTCCAACTCAGTACCCCATCTATAGTTGGGTTGACATAATCTTCTTCTCGCGCAGTGGTTCTGTATAACTAATTTATTTCTTCCAAATCCAAATAGGTCGCCTCTACAAACCTTTCTCCTTCTAAAGGATCCAATGGTGCAATAAATCTATATTCACTAGATTCAAAAGTCATTTTCCTTGTCTTCAGGTTGATCACAGCTTGGTTATCAAATTCCCAATCCAATCCAAGTAATGATGGGTAAGGTGTTGTACCATCTACTAACTCTATCACTTCGAAATATGCCACAGTGCGCACTCCATCCAAGCCTATTGTCACACCTTTAATTGTTCCAATTGGTAACACTTTGTGTTGATTTGCTAATTTAAAATGGACAGGTGAATAGCCTAAGGTGGGTTCCCCCATACACTGACATGTCTTCTTAGGCAGGACGTTTACTTCAGAGCCTAAATCAAGTATTATATCTCCCATGTTGAAATCCCCAATGTTGGCATTTACTGAATTACCTGCTTGTTCTTCTTCTTGTATGGAGATGATTGATGATTCTCTACTCTAACTTCCTTTCTACCTTTATGTTGCATCTTTCTAGTAGATTATGTAATACCTTAACGGATGATGGATCATTTAATAACTTAACACATGATTGCAGAAAAGTATTTATGGTACTTACGTGCTCTAAAGGTTGTCCTTTACTAGTGTGATCCATTGAAAATGGAATCTCGTACATTGGTGGGTCCTGAGTTTGTTGCACAACTAATGTAGATGCAATGTTCTCCTTGAGAATCTCATGTCTAACCTCCTTAAATGTTTCCTTTTCTTTTCGCACGTCAAACTACTTATATGGCTCAATATTCTTCTTTACCCATTGGTGTTGAGTTGGATCTTGTTTTCTTGCATCATATCCAGTCTTGGCTCCTCCTCAAGTAACTATATTTATGTTTTTCCCATCATCCCTGTCTTTTGCAGAAATACATTGTACATTTTGGTTGTTCTGGTTCCTTTTTTCCTGAATCTTTCCCAATAGTGTTGGGCAGTCTTCTGGGTCATGCTCTGCTACATGACAATACATACATCTTGCAGGTAAAAGTGGACAATCCCTTGCATAATGTCCTAGTTGTTGGCAGTTGTGGCATACTATTGGCCCTCTACCTCTTCCAAATATACTCTGCCTCATCCTCCACCTCTATCTCCTTGCGGTGCATTGTATTGGGGTACCTAGTTATATTGTGCAGGGTTATGTTGTTGTTGTGCATTGTTGTACAGTGGTTGCATGGGGTTGAATGGTGGTGGAACCTGGTTGAAATAAGGTGCAGCTTACCCTATCGTCATCTCTACTTGCACCCTGTAAGTGTCTAAAGTTCTTTCTCTCATTAGTTCCGGCGTTCTACATTCTTTATCATCATGACCCACTGATTTGAGAAAATTGCAATATGAACTTTTTGGTATTGTCTTATACTTCTACATCATTGGAAAATGATATGGATCATGCCCATGTGTCTTACAAATCTTGCACCATGGTCCTTCTATTGGCAAGGGGTTTGGCACCCTTGCTTCCAAGTACTGCGCAAAAGTTGGACATTCATTCTTATGATGTCCTTATGTCCTGCATAATGTACACCAAACAGCTTCTCTTTTCTATTTTCCCTTATTCTGGTTCAGTTCAAAATTTAGATTCTTCATATCCTCCTTCAACTCCTCTATTGTTGGATCTGTCTGTTGATACTGGTTTTCTTCCAGTTGCAGGGCTGCTTGCAGAGCCTCTGCCTAATTTTGGAACTTTTGTTGTCTCAAAGGATACTTCAAGTGTGGTAACAATGAGTTCACAAATAACTGTGTATGTTGCATGTTAGTAATTGAATACTTCAACTTACCTTTTAGATGTTTGAACCTTTTATCAATCTCCCAGATAGACTCACCAGGTTTCTGCTTGATTTCGATCATTTCATTCATGTATTGGTCTTCTGAGCTTGGCTTCTGAAACTTGTTTACCAGTAGCTTTTTCACCTCTACTAAAATATTTAGTACTCCTTGTACATTGTTTACATTAAGGCTCGTGTACCAGTCCATCGCGCGGTCTCTTGGTGTCATAGATAATTGAGTGATTTTTGTATCCTCGTATGTGATCTACTTTGCTTCCCATATCTTTTCATAGATGAATAAATGTTTTCAGGGTCCTTTGATGCCTCTCCCTGAAACTATGCTAATATGATCGTGGGATCTTGTCTTGCCATTTTGTACTGTGTTGAACTATTGCCTCTGCGCAGTGTAGACAATTGACTATTACTTCCTGAACTTTCTCCCCTAGTTGGTTGTCCTTGATTGGACCCATGACATGTTGCTCCTCTTCCAATAAAATTCAATTTTCTAAACGTTGGTGTTCTTTGAGGTGTATTAGTCACACATGGGGTTTTAGGTTCCACATTGATTGTGATATAGAATGGAGTTTTTCCTTTCATACCTAACCCTGGACCTCTTATTTTCCTTTCATATGTTGTGTGCAGGATTTCCTCAATATTCTCCACATCCTGGAGATCCTCTACCTCTTCTTCATCGCTCGCCAAGCCCTCTTTGTCGGCTATGGCCCTCTTTTTTTTGTTCATCTTATATTGGTAAGGTCTTTTGTTGCATGTCTTTCCATATTTTTCCATTGTATTCTTTATATGTTCCTCTTTCATCATGATTGGGTCCATGGCCTCCTTTTTCTTCCCTTATCCATCTCCATGTTCATATCTCAACCTCTTGTCAATGCTTCCCCCCTTCCCCCATGTGCGCAAGGAAGTTTAGTTGTTTGATTTCATGGTCATCACACTTTTGTCATACAATAAAATCTTGATTGAAGTGTAAAGTGATCCAATGTACCTACCTCTGGGTCCCTTCATAAAATCATGCTTTGTAGCAGTGTAGGACTTCATGGTATCTACTGCAAATTCGGTCATAAACCCTACAATAATATTTTCTAACCAGAAATCTACTGCACAGGTAAATTTATTATTGACTCATTGTAACTGCGTGATCTCCATAAGATGCCATTCTAGCTATCTGATTTGATTCATAGGATGGTTCTCCTTCAACTTCAATAACCACTCCTGCAACAAATGCGGGAAATCATAGAAAAATACCTCATGAAATTCCCTAAACACATATTTTTCAAGATATTTGTGTGGTGTCAACTTAGGTTTTTTGTTATCCTTCTGCGCAAACTCGAGTTCATTTGTCCTCAAGCATCTTTCAATATCTTCCTTTATTCAATTCTATGGCATGAACCTTACCTTTTATGCTTTCATCCTCTATGCTTTTATTCCACAGATCTCGTCCACTCAATCCTGTGTAGTTCCATCCGGCAACAGAACCATTTTTTGGTTACTTGGGCTAACCCAAGTTCTGATCTCAAATAGGTTTCCACCAAAACCCTCCAAACTATTGTCCCTCCTTGTAAAACAAAAGGTAACGTTGTGCACAAAGTGCCCAGCGCAATCTCACCCGAGATAGATTTATGGGATACTGCAATACTCAGGTGTTTGTAGTCTAGGAAGGAGTGGGAACTGTGGTTTTATTCTTTTCCTTATGCATCAACCTCATTAATCATTCATCTACTTCTAGGATTCATTCATCATTAACTATGCATGCATGTTGTTATAGTTAGTTTTAACCATTCATTATGTAACTGATGATTAACAGAATAGTAAAAGAAACCATTCATAACACATAGAACACAGTATTTTACAGTGGTTCACCCCCTCTTGGGGCTACATCCACAAAGATCTGGCTCTTCTACTCTTTTATTCATTCGGTTGCAAAATATGTTATGCATGAATTACATCTTTATGATTACAATCAAAAGGAGGGTAAGTACCCTCTTGGAGGTTGACTAGATCACACCAGGCTCCACATCTTGTGACCTAACCCTTAAAAACTAACTTATTCGACTCTACCACAATAACCATAACAAAACTCACAACAATCAACAACTCATGAACCCCCAACCTAGACCTCCTAGGTATTTATTTATACTACTCTAATGGCTTATAGTTGTTAAAATATTGTCAAGAACCCTAACCCTAACATGGTTAGGCTTGTCTACATGCACGTCACGTTCCTTTTCCTTATTATTCAGCATGTTTCTTTCTTGCCTCCTAAGGCACACACTCCAAAAATATATATGCGCCCAAAACAGATCTTCCTCCCAAAATAGGCATATTCCAACAAGGATAGACCATAGTGGTTTGAAGTGTTTATTTGAACAACCAACTTTAAATGCTAGGAAGGTAAGATGGATAGAATTTCTCATTGGGTATGACTTTGATATAAAACGTACCAAAGGGTAGGAGAACAAGGTGGATAATGCACCCACATGAGGGTTCATAATATGCATGCCTCAACCATAAGCATATATGTTTTTTATTTAAAGGACAAAAATTTAGAAGCTGCAAAATCATGTTAGTGAAATGTGCAAGCAAAGTAGTAAATACAACAAGGTAAACTTCAGCATAAGTTTAAATATTATGCATTGAAAGAGGATAGATCCCTCATGTATAGAGGAAAATCATATGTAACTAATGCACGAGAGATGAAAAGTATTGTTCTAAGAGAAATGCACAATGTGCCTTATGGTGGGCACCTAGGATATCCTAAGACTATTGCAGTTTTTAGAGGCCAATATTTTTGGTTGGGCATGAAGAATGATGTGGTTGATTATATAGTAAAGTGCATGGAGTGTCAGAAAGTAAAATTAGAGCACATACATATAGCTAGATTGTTGCATCCATTGGTCATTCCAGACTGGAAATGGGAAGTGGCAATAATGGATTTTATCACCAAGCTGCCCAGAAAAGTGAAGTAGCATGATTCCATCATGGTGGTGGTGGATAAGCTAAACAAGGTAGCTCATTTTGTGTCATTAAAGCTGGAAGATAAGGCAGAAAATATCATAGACATCTACATGAAGTAAATTGTCATGCTACATGGTGTACCTAAGGCAATTGTGTCTGATAGAGATCCCAAGTTCACATTGAACTTTTGGAAAGGTTTATTCAAGGGATTTGGGACAAATATGAACTTCATTGCAGCATATCACCCAAAGAAATATGGGCAGATAAAGAGAATTGATCAAGTGATCGATGATATGATGAGAATTTATGTGATGGATAAGCCTTCTGGGTGGGAATACTACCTCCATTTGGTGGATTTTGCATACAAAAATGGATATCATTCATCATTAAATATGAGTTAGTTTGAGGTTATTTATGGGAGAAAGTGCAACACACCAGTAAGCTAGGATAACCCAATAGACAAAGCATTGGTTGGGCCTAATATCCTAAAGGATATGGAAGAGAAAATGGTGAAGATTAAGTAGAACTTGAAGGCTATACATGATGGGAAGAAAATCTATGTTGACAAAGGAAGAACGCCTAGAGAATTTTGAGTGGGTGACCATTTGTTTTTGAAAGTGAAGGCCAAGATAAGTTCACTGAAGTTGGGGAACTACTCAAAGTTGGCAATGTGTTGTTGTGGACCATTTGAAATACTGGAGAGGATTGGTCATGTTGCACACATGATAGCATTTCATGCTTCTATGCATGTGCATAATGTATTTCATGTGTCATTTATTAATAAAAATGTGCCTAATTCTAACCATGTGATTGATTGGGTTGTCATTCAGGTGGAGCATTAATTAGAATTATGGGTTTAGCATGTGCGCATACTGGACAGGAAAGTCGAGTTGCTCTAAAATTGAGCAATAGGACTGGTAAAGGTCTAGTGGACCTAGTACGGTCCTAAAGATGCTACATGTGAGCATGAAGACACCATCCGGGAAGAGTCCACATATTTTTAGATATTTTAAAAGAATGTTTGGAATGAACAATGTATATAATGCATTGAAGAAAGTGCATAAAATAAGGGGGAAGGTAATGTAATACCCCCAAGCATACATGTTCATATAGGATGGTAAGACAAGATGGTTTTGCACCAGAGTGCCTTGTTTGTATGAATGTTAGGCCAAGGTTCCTATATGATATTAGGCCAGTGAGCCTATATGATGTGGTCGGAGAGCCAAGCTTTGTAAATTGTAATATCTCTCTCTATATTAATAAAATCCATCATTGCTGGAAATTTGGGACAGATGAGTATGGGGGTATAGGAATCCACGAGAGGGAAAGGGGTATAAGGGTTTTTTAGAATGGATTAAGATACAGGGCTAAGCCAAGGAATATAATAAAATATTCCTAAAATTCCAAGCCTAAGTTTATGTTGTTTAATATCCTAAGTTGCTAAGGGAGGGGAATGAATTACCAAGTAGGATCAAGGGAGTTTCTTGTATGAAAAGTATCATGAAAAGAGCATGCATTTACAATGTGTGGTTTTAGTGGAAAGAGAAATTATTGCATGATCATTCGGTTCAAAGAGGGAAAATGGGGAGAATTGGATAGTTCAATCTAGAGGGTAGAATTTGAACCAGGGATTCAGGAGCGAGTTTATACCTTGTGAACCTAAAACTCTTAGGTGGATTGAGTAGAATTTTTCTCCCTAGGTTTTCTTGGGAAAGGCTGAGACTAGAGATGAGGATTATTGGGAATATGTTTCCATGTGTGTTGGCCTAGTAGGTGCTTATAATCACCTTGAGAGCATCCTTGTGTTCCTAGTGTCATAGAGATATGAGACTTCTTAGTCGACCTATTGTTCAAGACCTAGAAGGGAAGTGTGACATCCCAAAGGACTATGGTGGTAGAGAAAGGGGTACATTTCCTTGGGTGGGACAAGTTGTGGGGAATGAGAGGCTATGAGGTGGAACTGTTGTTGGACTAGGTGACATTTTCCTTGCCTTGAGTTGTGTGTTGTTGGATCTTAGTTGCCCTGTCTTAGTTTCTTTACCCTGGTGGAGTCATATCATTGGCTCGAGGGTGACCTTCTATTGAGAGCTAGAACAGGAGAGTCTACGGCTAGGAGGAACATATGACGTATTCATCGAGTTGGTGATTCTCTAAAATATAAGTGCCACGATTATTATTCTTTCACTACTATGATTAAATGTGTGTGAATTGTGTCTATTTTTTGTTGTGTTAATTATCTGTATGATGCACAATTTACTCATGAATGTCCTACATGATTAATTATGAATGTATATGAATATACATGGGTACATGATAATAATTAGTTTGCATAATTGTAGCCTATATAGGGAATATATGTACATAGTTCTATCAGCTCCCTGTTGGGCATAATTTATGATGATACCAGAGGATTTTTTCGGTGTTGGGAGAGTGGTATTGTGTGGCATGTCCCAGGTCAGGTCCTGGGTACATTACAAGAATGAAACCCCTATTGATTCTATGGCTATGGTGTCTCTCCTAGTCTCATCCATAAGAGGGGTTTCAGTGGTCACCATGATTTCTGAAATTCCCAATAGCTTTAGCTTCTTATGTGATTGCTTTACAATCCTTCCCCTAGCCTTGTTGAAAGAAAATGAATCTAAGACTACTATGTTGTTTTATTTGGAAGGGATAAATGCACCCAATCCAAGATCTTATAATGAAAAGTGACCTCCGATCATCGCAGTTCTTAGTGTGCCAAACGAGGTATCAGAAGGGATAGTTCCCATGGGATTTGTGTCTCTTGTGTCTTCCTCCCTTTTCTTATTATATTCTTATTTTCTTAGTATTTATTTTTGTTGTTTTCTTTTCTTATCCTCCTCTTCTTGTCTTTTCATCTCTGCCTCTTGATAGATCCTTATATATTCAACTTCTTTCTCGGTCATTTTATTTTCTTCTATTGGTTTGGTCACTACTTACTTTTCCAAACATTCTTTCTTTGCAAACTCCATTTATAATCATTATTTCCTCACTTTGGAGTCACTTCCCATTCTAAAACTTACTTCATAAAGTGACAACTATTCTATATAGCTCCTCCTCCTATTGTGCTTAATTTTGATATGACCACCTATACTTGCAAGCCTTGTAGTGTTGGATGAAAACTTTTACATGGTCATGTCATATGAATCTCTCTTCCATTAAATGGAAGGTGGAAATAATTTATACTTCCACAATTGCTTCTTTGATTTCCTTGAAGTTGTAACCTCCCGTGTAAAAGGGTAGTGGAGGCCAGAGAACTTTCCTTTTGTGAGCTAGAGATGCTCTAAATCCATGTACGAAAATTTGGTATGTTATCCCATGGACTGACAACTTGTCTAGGATAAATTTGGGAAGTATATGAGGAGCCTTATCAACTCTAGAAACATTGATATATGTTCCTTTTTTGGAGACATTCTAGTCACCCACCTCTCTGACAAATTGCATAGATTTTTTTGACATACAACTCACTAGTACACAAAAAAGAAATTGGTACAGAGGAGCTCTGAATTTCTCACATATTTGAGTGTATTAGATTATATGTTCGTGTTCCCATAGATTCTAATAGTTTATATGGATGGGTGGAACACTTGGTTTCCATTACTAACCCATTCCTAGGAATAACTTGACTATGCAAGTGATATTCAAAAGATATGAAAACGTGTAAAATGATTGATGCATTCATGGGGGCATGTGATTGGCCTTAGAGATGGCTAGACAATTGAATGAGATAGGATAGATCCCCAGATGACTATGGTTGTCTTAGTGATTGCATAAATCATGGGCACACGTGAGTATCTAAATTGAGTGGTGTCTTTTTTTCCATACAATCTACTCAAGAGAGCCATGATGATCTTGTAGGGAGTTTCTAATAGAATAGTGGGGTATGTCCCTGTCCTCCTTGATTTGAAATATTTTCCAATTTCCCACCAACTCTTCATAATATCTCTGCAATTAAAAGGGAATTGCAGCATCCATTCATCATTAAGTTCAACTTCTATCGACATGAATCTATAACATGTGTCCAAGGCTGATGTTTGAAATGAGGATATTGCCTTTCCATTAGTGTCATGGATCATATTGTCATCAATGTTTTCCCAGATGATAAGATAGGCAATGAACTCTATGCATGGAGAATAATAGGATGTGAAAACACTTTATGAAGATATGAATGCTCAATGGACTAATATATATCTTCGTTAGGATTAGTGTCTCTAGGGAGGCATGGAATCTTAGAGAATGTTTCCTCCCTGAACATATGGTAAAATAATCCACTTGAACTGGGCTCAGCTCGATCTCTTTCTCTTTATTCTTCCTATATCTCTTGGAAGCCATATCACAAGCATGCAATTCATCCATTTCAACAACAGTAGACATTAGTGGTGTTAGCTATAAATAGAACTAAAATACTTGTATGGAGAGAGAGAGAGAGAGAGAGAGAGAGAAAGAGAGAAATTTTAATAAAAAACAAGGGTTTGGTAGGCTCTTATATCTGTGTGAGTTGTTCCTAGAGAAATCTATGTTCCTATTATGGTCATTTCAATTGCATCCATTTTCAAAGTAGGTAACTCGAAAAATGAGGAGGTGGGTGTGCATCTAATACTTAGGAAAATTTGTATTTATTATATTTTTATGCCTAGAAGGGTTTCTATTGGTTTTGTTCAAGTTGGAGTGTTATAGCATTATTTGACACCATCATGTCCAAAATGCTCAAATGGAGTCAGAGTCTAAAAGATGTATTAATTGGACCAAGATCATAGGAACCTAGATGATGGTTATGAAAGGTGTCGGCAGCAATATATTAGGTACAATTGTAATATTGTTGTTATCATTAATAAACTAAATATTTCTCTTCTCCCCCTCCCCCACCCCCCAATTGCAGTTGCTTACTAATATTCTTCTTTTATTTTTTTTACAATTTGCTTCCAGATGTTTGAACTAACTTTCCTAATTAGCTAGTTAGATTTAGTTATCTTCATACTTGCATTTTTATCATTCATAACATTGAGAAAGGTTGTTGTCTCTATGTGTGTATATTTTAGGGACTGGATTGGATTGGAGACAAGAATAGAAAGATCAACCTAGGAGATTGATCTCAAGGAAGCCACCAAAACAAGGTACATATTTTCTCAAACCGAAAGTTAGTTATAGCAAGTAGTTGAAGTTTAACTTTGGGAAAGGAAGTCGCCTACCCTTTGAATTGCTCTATGATAGTTTGACTCTAGCTATTAGGAAAAAAATTCTGCAACATAATTATCGACTCTGTTGGGGAGAAATACTTGAGTTCTTCTCATTAGGGTTTTCTTTTAATATTTCCTAGACTCTTTAGGGTCTTTTGGTAGTCATGCTACTTTTACATTGCTTGCCTTCTTGTGGATCAGTTTTCAGGGGAATTTTTAGGGATTTTGTGTAGTTTTTTGCCCAATATAGAGTTTGTACATAGCTTTCCTTCACCAACAGAGAATGCACATGCTTCTTTTATTCTTATTAAGTGTTCTTACATGTATTTTTCCTTCATTGAAGGAGCGTGTACCTCCTATAGCACTGAATTTCACAATTTCTGACTATTTTTCCTCCTTCAGTTGGTTTTTTTCCATACTGAAGGGTTAGGGCCTACAGTAAGTAGGGTTTCATTTTCTTGTGCTTGATAGAGTACATTTGAGGTTCATTTATAAGAAAAAGAGAACAAAACATCATTTTGTTTCCTTATTTTACTTATTTCTCCATTTCTAGTCATGCCTTTAAATTGAATTTTTCCTTGAAGTTGTTTTGTTGGTAGGATTACAATTTTACAGTTTTGAAAGAGAAGAAAAAAACACTAGTGTTTACATTGCATAGTGTTTTCGATCTATTAATGAGTTATTCATGTTTGATGCTTGATGGAGACCTAGTTTCATTGAATAATAAGTGTGAATTTAAACGTTTTCTAATGTTCTTATGTTTCTATTTTTTCAGTGTCTCTAAAAATCATTAGTCACATTTCCATTCTTTGAATAATTAATAACCCTAAAATGAACGATTAATTCTAAAATTAAATAGACCTTTTATTTCTATAAAACCAACATAGCCTAGAAGTTAGAGCATTGGTGTAGGATTGGAGAATAAATTCTCCAAGGCTACAAAAAAAAAGAAGGAATTTATTAAAGAGAGAAAAAGCCATTAATAAATAGTTATACTTGTCGAGAAAGAACCTCTAAAATGGGTGTCAATCACTAGGTCAAGTTGATTCAAGCACTTAGATTATTCTTTGACACTTTGATCGGTGGGTTATGCATGTATGGTATTTTTAGTTGTGGTGGCAAGTCCTTGGGGTGACAACACTTCCTATGGAGCTTCGGGTCTAGGGCTTAGTCCTATGTTCACTTCCCATACATAGTATCATGACTAATGATTGTTCCCCCTAGATATCAATCATGAAGTGGTATCCTTAGTTTCTTTTTCTAATGATATTTTCTTTGGTGAATGCAAGTGGGAAGTTCTTGTGGTACCCAATACAAATGAATAACATCCATCTCATCTCCCTTGGAGGGTGCTTGTCTTCACAAGGGTACTTGCACCTTGGGTGATTATTCCATGAGGGATACCATAAATGCATCCCACGCCTTAATTAGCTAGTGTTATTGCATATGAATCCCAAGATGACTTATGAAAGTCTCTTTAATCAACTCTTGATTGATTTATATATAGGACCTAACCACCTTGGATTGATCTTTGGAAGAGTGTTTTTCTTCTTGATTAACGTTAGGAAATTTTTTAGTTGAGTTATTATTGATTGATTGTTAAACAACCTTAGGTTTGTTTTCTCTAGTCACTTTTGAGTCTTTGATTCAAAGTGGTGGACCGACCACTCCACCAATTTAAAATGACTAGAGGTATTTCTGTTGAAAGTGTGGAGCTACCTCCTGAAAGGGAAATTCTAGATAATACTAACTCTCCTCTATATGAGCGAGTTGAAGAGACCCAAGCTGCATTAAATAGACTCGCAAGGGAAAATCCAATGCAATAAGACCATAGTTTGGAAGAGATATCCACTAAAGGCAGTAAAAGCTTCATCATAAACATGGTCTTCAAGACCAGCAGAGGATTCATGAAGTGAAGAAAACTCCTCACAACAGTTTTCATACAAACACTCAGATGGAAAGTAATCTTTACAAAATGAATGGAAAGTTGTATGAAAACCTTTCAAAGAGTGAATGCTTTCAGTGGGAAGAGATCGACACCAATCAAGAGCAGCTCCCTTTAATGAATACCTAAACAGCTTAATCCAGACATCTTCATGCATGATATTAAGTCGATCAATAACTCCATGAAAGTCCAATAAATGCTCAGCTGGTTCCTCCGAACTCTTTGCATGAAATTCAGGGAGGAAATTTTCCCATATGTCTCTATCAGGAAGTGCAACTGAAAAACCAACTATCTGGGAAAAGTCACAGAAAGCAAACCTTTGAGCTAAGATTTTCTCCATATTAAACCAGTGGAGTCGTTGATTGATCCTTGAATCATGGAGTCACCAGGTGAAAGATTTACATCTTTGAATGTTCCTGGTCCTTGTTCACCATCAAAGGCCAAATATTAACGTTGTCGTTACACCAGGAAGCTTCTCAGGCTAAGAATGCAGATGTTGAAACCTTCTCGAGAAAGCTCCTCTGGGTCAGCTTTCAGGTGTGCTAAAGTAGCCGCAACTGAAACAGTGATGTGGAAACTTTGGAGTCACCACAACGGAGTCGCCAGGTGCACAGTAGCAATATTTAAAGGATCTGATGCCTGATGCACCTTCAGAAATAGAGGCTCAATGTCGTTCAATCCCGGGAAAAAAATTCAACTTCGTCCCTGGAAACGGTGCCAGAAATGTTAGCGTTAGAAGTCACTCCTGGATTGTGACAGGAGCAGAGCCCAATGCCCATCAGTTTATGTCACGAATAAATTTAATGGGTGATCAAATGGGTAGAGACCCAGGAAGGTATCACTATAACTCAGGGACCAGGCCTGGTATGTAAAAACAAAGGGGGTCTTGATCTAACTTATGTCAGTGAGTTGATTGTAAAATGAGCAGATGGAAGACTTGGTGAGATGAGTGAGCAAGACTGCCTCAGGCATCAGGCCTTTCAAGAGCTTGAGGAAGAAAAGCTCAGAATACAAGATCCTCTTGGTTCTGAGCTTTGGGGAACTAAAGGGTGACTTGACTGGATCCCCCAATTCCAAATCATTCAGTGTTGAGAAAATACAAGAACTGATTAGAGACAATGCAACTATTACAGTAATCCAACCTACATCATCCTATAACAATGCAACTCGACTGGATCCTCCAATTCCGAGCTGTTCTAACACAGTGTAAACAAAGAGATGGAAAGAAGTTGGCATTCATAAGGCAAGAAGTCTCAAGTGCCAATACATAACCAGAGCAACCAGTGCTTTGTTAAAATTTTACAATCAGGAGCCTAGCTCAACCATCGATACTAAACAAAATGGTAAAAATGCCTACATATGCTTGGAGCTGACTCAGACATTGAAGGCGTGATTATATCATGAATTCAATGCTTGACGTTGAGGAGCTTCCCTGTTAGGCGGCGCATGCATACATTGGGCAGACTGCCCATGCAGTCGTTTGTCAGACACAATCTCTGTCAGGATGGATTGTCAGTCTACCTCTACGCTTGGTCCTTTCCTAGCCTTCTATTTATGGAAGAAAACGACGTTCAACCACCATCAACTACCACAATAACTACTTCCTTGGGATTGAGAATGGCCTCGGTCAACTCTGTACTCAGATGACGTGGCGGCTTTTCTTTGGATGCTACTTCATTGGACTGTTGCGAGGGGACCCCTATGGAGGTACAGGTGTTAGAGGGTACGAGGGTCTAATGGGAAAAGGAACATGACAATGGGGAGAGTGAAGGATGGGTATGTGGTAGCGAAAGGTAGAAGAGGAGCGGGAGATGTGACAGGGGAAGACACATGGCAGAAGGCGGTAAGCGGAGGGAGTAAGAGATGTGACAAAAGGGGGCCCGCTTTAAACCATTAATTCCGGACCCCCCCCCCCTTATTAAAGGTAGAATAACGGGGGGGTCTGTAATCCATTCTCAGCCGCAGATCTAGACGCCTAAATCTTAGCCGCTCAAACTTGCTCACTCAATTCCAGAGCCCCCCCTCCACCTTAAAGGTAGAATGGCGAGGGGGCTCCAGAATCCAACCTCGACCGTAGATTTGGGCGCGCAGATCCCAACCGCACATATTTGCTAGCTGCTTTAACGGATGCGCATTTGCGACCGAAACTTAGGATAAGTGGGTTTTTCAACCCACTGCTTTGCATTTACCACTCCAAGGCCCAAACCATCGAGGAGAACACCCTTATACAAGAAATGTCGCTAACATAGTGCACGCATGTACTGCGCAGTAAAATGAGGAAGTGTGCATAGTCTAGGATACCACGCGCAACAACTTAAGTGCATGCGATGTTGAGGCCAGGGATACTTTGTGTATATGATATGTTTTATAGGTTGGTGAGCCTCTTTGCAATGATTAGGCCAGTGCGCCTATTTTTGTATATGTCTCATAATTAATATAAAATACATCGTTGGGTGCAGACCGACCACGATAAAAGAGTATGGGGGACTAAACTCCACTAGTTAGGGGAAAGATTGGGATAAAAGTTAAGGAAAAGGGATAAGTTAGGGAGCTTAAGACAAAAAGGAATATTATATTAATATTTCTTAAATCATAAAGTATGATTATTTTATCCTAACTTCCAAAGTTGGGGACAAGTGGGCCAAAGTAGCTCCCAACATGACAAGTGTCAAGTTGGGGACATGCATACATATTATTGGAAGTTAGTTCATTTCCCATGATTTCTATCCATGATTCCTTCCATCATTCAGTCATCCAGTCAATCATCCATGAGCATGCACACACCCATTGAGTTATCCTTTGTATCGTCATGATTGTACCTGAACCTGTATCCATAGCCATTTTGTGTTGGTGTATTTGGTTAGCTTGGAAGCTGGACTGAAGAAGCAGGTTGTCAGGCCCGTGGGATATTGAAGAGGCAGGTTGTCAGGCCCGTGAGAAATTCTCTGGGTGAGAGAATTGCTGGGAATTGATTTCTTGGAGGTGTTGAACTGCAGCTACAATGCTTTGAGACTTCATGTCCGGCCTGTTGTTGAAGCTCGGAAATGAAGTGTGATAGTCGAAGGACTGTTGAGCAGTGAAGGGGCACACTTCCTGGGGTGGGACAGGCATGTGAGGAATGAGGGGTTGTAGGTTGTTAGTTTGAGTTGGCACCTGAGACGAAGTCTTTCCTATTGTCTATGAGCCTTTAGCTTGGTTAGGAATCCCTTTACCCAGGTGGAGTTTAGTCCCAACTCGGAGGTGACTCACTGTTGAGAGTGATGAACAATTTGGTCTAACGTTGGGAGGCTCGTGGAAGGTCTGCACCCAGTTGGTGACATTCTTACCAAGATAAGTGTCAATTGTGTGATAAATTTACATGTTGCATTGTTATTTACATGTGTATTTTATGGGTTTATCTTATGTGTGGTTATAACTATCTATATATTTATGGGTATTTCTTGTATATGCTGCATGTATACATTTATTGTTATTTCAGTGTGAATCTATGTATTTAGAGATGTATTTGTATGTTTACGTTTTATATATAATGCTTCTGCAAGAGTTCTGTGTGTATATATTTTAATTGCAAGCAGTTTGAAAATTTATGTGGCATAGCTCAGTTGGATACTGGGTATGTTACAGTATGTTCCGCAGAGAGAATAGAAAGCGTTATCTGACGTAGCATGGCCCGGCATGGATGGTTGGGGATGTTACACCCACAACCCACTAGCATTCTCCTACAACTATCCTAATTTCCACCAACTCTCTTCCTCCTGACCTGCCCAACCCAAGGAATGTACCCCTTCACCTCTCGTAGTCTCTCGAGTGTCCCATTCATTTATCAATGTTTCTCTAGCACAGGTAACCAGGAATCTCACTACTAGGAACTCAAGGGAACTAGTTGTTAGGAAAACTACTAGGAAACAAAACAACAACAAGCTTGTTGCTACAGTGCAACTCTCGTAGGATTTCAATCTTTGTGCCTAACAAATTGGTTACTATGCAAGCCCAACAACTTGTTTCTTCAATATTTAGCTCCAAAAATGCTCCAGAATTCACCCTACATTGTCGCTCCGTCTCCAATGCACTCTCCTCTCTTGTTGTCTCTCCTTTTTCATGCAAAAATGTGACTGTCTGAAACTTCCCCCTTGGCCATACAAATTTCCTCTCCTTTATTTTTTTTCTTCACTCAAACTCATCCCCAAACTGATTGTATTCAGCCCCATGCTCCCAATAAATATGGGATGTCACTCTCACAATGATCCAGGTGGATATCAGTGGCCACCCACCTTTTCCAACTGGCTCAAAACAGTTTTCTGGCAATTTTGGCAATTTACTATTTTTAGCAGGTTTTAACTTCCGGGGCCATTTTG
>JZKD02S2077245.1:27816-50760 GCA_000966675.3 Picea glauca | reverse complement strand
GAAAGGAACAACAACTATATTCTAGCAAAAAGGAACAACAAATGTAAACTAAGTAAAAGGAACGACAAATGTAACCTAAGTAAAAGGAACAACAAATGTAAACTTATGAAAGGAACAACAATTGTGAACTTATGAGGAATCTTCACGCATCAAATTTCAGTAATAGGAATTGGAACAACAATCATTTAATGCTTCAGGGAATATCTATTTCTTGCAATTGACATGAAATCATCAACACACTTATGCGTTCATTAACTACTATAAAAGAGAATCAAATTACAAGACAAAATTTGAGCTAATACAATTACAGATCGAATAGTAGCTCCTTCAGACTGGGCCCTCGGTCCTTAGAAGCACTTTTATTTGAAACTCAATATATAAAAATGGAAGAACTTCTTGAGGCTTCTATTGATTTCATAGCTGGTACAAGATTTTTACAAAAACTGCTAACGCATAGCAATTCTATATTCTCTATTCTTGAGTGCAATTCTTCCTCTTTCTTTAAGATCTATTTACCCCTTATATGTTACAATAATCTAGGTAAATTAAGCTATCCTAAGGATCGAGAGATCCTCAAGATTGCTTTACTATTACAATAAGTAACTCAATTATCTTTAAAATTGCTTTGCGCCATAAAGTCTTCAACCTCCAATAGCTTACGCATCTTCAAGATTCCCCTTGCTATCTTGGGTTCGACAATATTTAACCAATCCTGCAATAAAACCAGAAAATTCCAATCATATTTAGGATCTATGTAATCTAATCTCCAACAATCAACGCTAAAGGGTATATTATTCATTTTCTATTCTATTTGCTTCTGAATAATCGAAAAGTCAATCAAGATGATATCATGAAATGTGGGAAAAAGGAAGATATTTATACCTTTTTCATAACCTAACACCATCCTCGAGCATCCTCTCGATCTCATCTTTAAATTTCTATCTATAGATGGGGTTTGGTCTATATGGTCATTGTTTAATGGGTCTTGCATCAGATCTAAGTGGTATCTTCATTTCCCCTAATTCTCTGGCTATTCCTTTCATCTCTATAAAGGTTGTGGGAAAAAGGTCATTGTATTCGCGCCACAATTCTATGATGATTTCTAGTGTCTATTCATCCCATTAATCTCCAATGCTAGCCATTTTGGGCTTCTCGACGATCCCTATGTTAACCTTCTTTATCTTCATTGGCATAGATATGACCTCTAACTCTAAGGGTGGTCCTTCCACATCTCTCTCACCTTCGACTTCTTCGATCTGAATATCGTGCAGATCATCTTCATCTGGGGCTTCCTCCTGTACGTGGTAGCATGATAGTAGATCCTTGACTGTCTACTTATTCTGTTGTTGTACCTCAGTGATAGCTTCTACTTCTGGTTCTTTGATGAATATGACATTTCTGATCTATTTCAGGGCCGCATCTATGTTGGGGTTCTCATGCTCAAATGAGAAGGTGACTGTAAAGTTCTGTTGGAGTTTCGCTCATGTCTTGGTTTCTTTACGCATTTCCTGGTCCGTATACCAATTCGCTGGTATGCCTTCTAAAGTATGAATGAAGTGGTGAGACCATTCCTTCGATGGGGTCATTTTCCACCACATTTTACACAACTCCAAGTGTTCTTCTAGTGTGCCTATTCTGTCATATTTTTGTTGTTTGTTACGTGTTTGTTCTGTGTTGAACCTTATGCGCAGTAATCGCTTACATTGGTACCAATCTGTGATAGTCTCTTTGTGTGCACCCCACCATCTTGCGGGTGTATACTTTAGTGCTAAATCTAGTGCTAGCAATCTCTAGTTTTCTAATACTTCGTCTTCATATTGTGTCAAGAAAGTTTCCAAATCATTTAGCCCATGAAAACTAGGTGGTTCTCTGATTTATGTACCAATCCACCTTACTGGGCACTCTATTATGGAACACCTTCTCATGGATACTTCGTGTAGTCTTTGTTGTTAGTTTTCTAACCCAGTGTTTGAGTCTGTTGTGCATGAAGTAATTCTCCGCCAACTGAGTACCTTGTTTGCAGTTGGGTTTATATAGTCTGCATCGCGCGTAGTTGTTTTGTACAACTGGATGATTTCTTCTAAATCCATACAAGTGGGTTCTACAAACCTCTCGCCTTCTGATGGTCGAGTGGGGATATGACCCTGTAGTCCCCCGACTCAAATGTCATTTTTTTGGTTTTTAAGTTAATTATGGTCTGGCCGTCAAATGCCCAATCCATACCAAGTAGCATCGGGTAAGGTGTTGTGTCATCTACTATTTCAATGACTTCAAAGCCTTCCTTAGTGCACACACCATCCAGATCTACCGTCACTCCTTTCATTCTGCCTATTGGTAGGACTCTATGTTGATTTGCTAGCTTTGATTGAACAATTGAGTATCCCAGTGTACGTTCTCCCATGCATTTCCATGTAGCTTTTGGTAGTACATTCACTTCGGATCCTAGATCTAGTATAATATATCCCATATTGAAATCCCCAATGTTAGCATTTAATCTAAATTCCCTACTTGTTCTTCTTCTTCTATGTAGGTGGTTGATAGTTTTCAATTCTGGCTTCTGTTTCGTCTTGCTCCTACATTTTTCTAGGATGTTTTGAAATATTTTGACAGATGAAGGATCACTTAACATTTTTATGCATGATTGAAAAAATTATTTGATCGTACTTACTTGTTCCTTGGGTTGTATTATGTTGGTATGGTCCAGTGATGGAGACATTTCATATTTCGGAGCTTCCTTGCTCTGTTGTGCATTCGACGCAATGGTCTCCTTATGGAATTCTTGTTGGGCTTCTGTAAATATCTCCTTCTCCTTATGCGCATCAAACTACTTCTTGGGGTAGGTGTTCTTATTTACCCATTGGTTCTGCACTGGTTCCTGTCGAACTGTGTCATTTCCTATTTCTGTTCCTCCTTGAGTGACTATGTTGATGTTTTGTCTGTCATCCCTTGCTTTGGTTGAAATCCACTAAATATTTGGTTATTTTGATTCCTTTTCTCCTGGATATTTACAAGTAATGTCGGACATTCCTCCGTATCGTGGTTTGATGCACGACAATACATACAAGTCGCTGGTGGGATTGGAAACTCCCGTGTGTAATGTCTTGGTTGCTGGAAATTGTGACATGTAATAGGTCTTCTATTGTGTCTAAAACATCCTTTGGCTCATCCTACTCGTATATAAGTTGTGTGGTCACCTCGTGGTGGGTTATATTATGGTCCCTAATTATACTACGTGGTATTGTATTGGGGTTGTGTGGGGTTGTACTGCGGCTGTGCAGTGTTGTATGGTGTTAGGGCTTGATTGAACTGTGGTGTTGCCTGCCTAGTCATCATTTCTTCCTGTACCCTGTATGCGTCTGATGTTTTTTCCCGTATCATCTCCATAGTTCTGCAATCTTTGTCTTCATGGCCGAATGACTTGCAAAAGGTGCAATATGAGTTATTTGGAACTGTTTGGTATTTCTGCATCATTGTACAGTGGTAAGGGTTGTGACCTAGTTTCTTGCATATTTCGCACCATAATCCTCCCTGTGGTAGTGGGTTTGGCATCCCTGTCGCCATATACTGTGAAAATGTTGGGCATTCATTCTTATGGTGTCCTTTCGTCCTACAAGTAGTGCACCAAACTGCTTCTTGTTTGTCCTTGTTCTTATTCTAGTTCAGCTAAAATGTTAAATTCTTCAGATCCTCCTTTAGTTCTTCGATAGTCAGGTCCATCTACTGGTACTGATTCTCTTCCAATTACAAGGCTTCCTGCAGAGCCTCTGCCTGTGTCTGAAAATTCTGTTGTTATAATGGATATTTTAAGTGTGGGAGCAGTGAGTTGACAAACAGGTGTCGATGCTGCATCTCAGTCATAAGGTATTTTAACTTTCCTTTTAATCGCTTAAATGTTTGATCAATATCCCATACCGATTCTCCTGGTTTCTATCTTATTTCAATCATCTCATTCATGTATTGATCCTCTTATCTCGGCTTCTGGAACTCATTTATCAATAGTTTCTTAATGTCATCCACTGTCCTTGTTGTCTTGGGAACACTGTTCATGTCTAGACTCATGTACCAGTCTAGTGCGCGGTCCCTTAGCATGATCGCTAACTGCGTGAGTTTGGTGTCTTCATCAGTGATCTACTTTGCTTCCCAGATATTTTTGCAAATGAAAAGATTCTTTTCAGGATCTTCTGTCGCTTCCCCTCAGAACTCTGGTAATCTGATAGTAGGATCGTGTCCTACCATTCCAAATATTAAGTTACTCCCTCCTCCACGCGGTGTAGATGCTTGACTAAGGTTTCCTGAACTGGCTCTTCTAGTTGTTTCCCTTTGTGTATATGTACTTCTTGTTGTTGGACTTCCTCCGAACTTTGGTTGTCTAAACGGTGGTGTTCTCTTTGGTGTATTGATCGCACATGGGTTTATGGGTTCCACACTGACATTAACATCGAAGGGATGGTTGTCTTCTCCTCTTGTTCTTGGGCCTCTTTTTTTCTTCTCATATGTGGCACGCAGGATTTCCTCAATCTGCTCCACATCCTGGAGATCCTCTACCTCTTCCTCATCGCTGGCCAAGCCCTCCCTCTTGGCTACAACTCTCTTCTTAGTATTCACCTTATATTGGTAGGGTGCTCTGCTACGCGTCATTTCTGATGACGCCAAGATACACTTGAGCTAGTCGTCATCCATCAAGATCGGGTCCAAGGGTTCCTCCTCCTTCTTCTCTGTATCCTACCCTCCTTCCATTCCTCCTCTCTCTGTCAGTGCTTCCCCCCTTCCCCCATGCACGCAGGGAAGTCTAGTTGTTTGATTCCATTTTTATTACACCTTTGTTATATATTAGTATCTTGATAGAAGTATACAGTGATCGAATGTACATTCCTCTGGGTCCTCGTAGGAACTCTTGCTCAGTTGTGCTGTATGACTTTGTTGTGTCTACCGCAAATTTTGTGATAAATCCTGCCACAATATTGTCAAGCCAAAAGTCGACTGCGTGGGTGAGTTTGTTGTTCACCTGCTGCAGCTGCTGGATTTGTACTAGAGTCCAATCTAGTTGTCGAATCTGGTTTGTCACATGGTTATCCTTTAACCTTAAGATCCACTCCTATAGTAGATGTGGAAAATCACAGAAAAAGACTTCGTGTAAATATGTAAATACATATTTATCCAGGTATTTATGTAGTGTGATCCTAGGGTTTATATTGTCTTTTTGTGAAAACTCTATCTCTTTAGTTCTCAACCAGTCCTTGATTTCTTCTCTCGTGGGGTTCCAAGGTCTCAACATCCCCTTCTAATGGCTCATTGATCTTCTGTTCCGCTCCTTCGGTTCTTATTCATTCCATCTCATCTACTTAGTCCTTTGTTGTTCTCTTAACACGACAATGGATCCATTTGTTGGTTTATCATTTCCCTTCTTGGGTTGTCTGAGTTATTGACCCAAATTTCATGTCATTTGGAGTTCCAACAAAGCCTCTAAAACTATCAGCCCTCCTAGTAAACCGGAAGGCAACACAACACCCAGAAGGTACTGCACAGTCTCACCCTAGATAGCTTTAAAATGGGTGGTTGTAAGACTCAGGTGTTTACAACCTAGGAAAGAGTAGGGGATAGGGGTTTCTTGATTAAGGCTAGATACCGTGAGTTGTAAGGGAAATTACTTATTCCTTGGATTCATATACGTATATCTCGCAGTTTAATTTAAGAAAAGTATAAACATATTCATAACAATTTATTAACTCATTCATCAAGCTTAACCATTAATTGTTGAAAGAAAGAAGAGGCATGCATACATTCAACATATTACACGAGTATTACCGTGGTTCACCCCCCCTGGGCGACGTCCACAAAGATTTGACTCTTGTCTCTTGTATTATGATAGTTTTGCATTTTCGGCGCCTCGTGCTTACAATTCTCCACAAAATTGGGTAAGATATATGTGAGGAAAAATAGATCGCACCAGGCTCCATAGCCTGCGGTCTAATCCTCAAATATACCTTCCCTCGCATATCCTTTGCTCAACATCTTACAAAATCGATTCATACAACTAAAATCATTCCATATCACCTACACTCATGCATAGTTACAGTCTCCAAAACTGAACTCGAAAACCTAACTCTCGACCCTCGACTCTCAACAACAAATACAATATCATTCATCCACACAATAATCAAAACAACAACAACTATATGATACTTTTGTATATATATTTATACATTTCAGGCTCTTCATCCATTTACAGAATATTATCAAAATCCTAACCCTTCTTACGTTAGGTCTTTCTCCCATGCATGTGTTGTTCTTCCTCCATCTATTGCTTTCTTTTGTGCACGCTTTCTTCCATGCACGCGTGTTGTTCTTTTGTCAGTTGTTACTTCAATTTTATACACGCTTTCTTTCCCACGATTGTTCTTATTTCCCCTTTGGACTAGTGCCAACACCAGGTGTGCATGTATAGTGCAATTTAGGGTTATAACAATTCCTCTTACAAGATGGAAGACCTTTGGATTTCACTAGCAAAAACATTTCAGAGGGACATTTTGGCCAATCGATATATGAAAAGGAAATGTTGGCTATTTTGCATGCCATGGATCTATGTTGTCCTTATATATAAGGGAAATTCTTCCAAATTAAAATCGGTCATCATAGCCTCAAGTATTTTCCAGAATAACAAATTTCATCTCTGGATCAACAAAAATGGGTGACCAATCTACTTGGATATCATTATTAGATCACTTATAATAAGGGAAAAGAGAATGTGGTTGTTGGCGCTCTTTCCAGGAAGTATGAAGAAGAAGGGTCCCTCTTTTCCATCTCCTTCATTGTACCATATTGGCTTCAAATTGTTCATCAGGAATGGTTGTAAGACCCAAAACTTTCTCTCCTAATCCAATAATTGCAACACTATTCTCAAGCTTCACAAGGGTACTCTTGGAACAATGAAGAGCTTCGCTACAAAGGTTGTTTGTATTTAAGAAAACAGTCATAACTTAAATCCACAGTGATTTATAATCTTAATTCTCCACCCACAACTGGGCATTCCAGGTTTACCAAAACCTATGAATGGGTCAAACGTTCATTTTTATGGGACAATATGAAACAGGAAATATGCACCTTTTTGGTTGAATGTGATATTTTTCAACACAATAAGGGAGAAATAATCAAATATACAAGCACACTCCAACCACTTCTGATCCCCCCTACTATTTGGAGGGATATTTCTATGGATTTCATTGTTGTCTTACCTAAATTGGGCAATAAGTTAGTCATCATGGTGGTAGTAGATCATCTTTCCAAATATGCTCATTTTTGTTCTCTTCAACACCCATTCGCCACATCCACAGTGACTTAAATTTTAATGGATAATATATTCAAAATTCATGGCATGCCTCATTCTATTGTTTCTAACCATGATCCAACTTTCACTAACAAATTTTAGAAATCTAATTGTCTAGGCTCCAAGGAACCCAATTTCATCTCAACACCTCCTATCATCCCCAGACTGATGTCCAAACTAAAGTTTTCAACAAACGTTTGTAAACATATTTGCATTTTTTTTCCATCCAACAGACAAAATCAGTGGGATCAATGGTTACCCCTAGCTGAATGGTGGTACAACACATCTTACCATAATGCTACTCGCATGAATCCTTTAGAATTAGTCTATGGGAAAAATCCACCATCGGTTATCTCATACATTCCAGGTGTATCGAAGGTTAAAGAGGTTGACAACGATCTTATAGTCCAAGCGACCATTCTCTGTACCCTCAAAGAAAATTTGGTCATGGATCAAAATCACATGAAGCAACAAGTAGATCAAGACCATTCTAAATATCAATTTGTTGAAGGGGACTAGGTGCTTCTTCATAGGCAACCTGATAAGTGTACTTCACTCAAATATAAACACGGTCAGAAACTTGCTCCCAATTTTTATGGTCCTTATACAATTTTCAAGTGAGTGGGGCCTATGGCCTACTAGTTATCTCTGCCTAATCATTCTAAGTTCCATCTTGTTTTCCATGTCTCATGTTTAAATAAAGTGATTGGAACTAAGTGTCAAATTCAAACTAATCTCCTTGAGTTGGATGAAGAAGGTTTTATTTGATTTCAACCACAAGCAATATTGGACCAACGAGAATGTCGTATCCATCAATGAACCATCAAGTAAGTGTTAGTTCAGTGGAAATTTACAACTCTAGAAGATGCCACCTAAGAGTTGGCCACCATTCTACAACAATTTCCTCATCTCAAGACTTGAGTATAAGGTTGTTCTTCAAGGGGGGGGGGGGGCATGTTAGGGACCTAACCTCCCTAACCCCTGACATAGGTAGAATAATATATTTTCCATGTAATAAAAGCCGATATTAGTTAATAATAAATATTTAATAATGTGAACAAGTCTAGTGTAATAAAACATGATAGAATCTTCCACTTCTAGAAAGATCTTCCTCTAGAATGTTCCTTAGAAGATAAAATTAGTATAAATAAGAGTAAGAGGAATGAGAAAGTATTGTCTTGAGAATTGTTGTAATAGAGCACTGCTCTGTTGGAGGTTTCCCCTTCAAAGAGAAAAGTGAACATTGCTTTCTATGAATACAGTGTCATTTTTGGTGTTTTGGTTCTCTACTTTTTGTTGTTCCCACGGTAATTGTTTCTATATTTATGTTTTCTACTATTTATAATACATATGGTATCTAACAAGTTTACTCTCCCACTGACCTCTTACATGAATTCAATGATTGAGTGTTTAATAAGTCAAATGGATAATAAATTTGACAAAATAATTATTGAAGGTGTCATAGGATTCTAGGCACGTGGAGTACCATCAAACCCCCCCATTAATCCCCCTCTCTTATGGAATAATATCCCCCTAAGGCTTTGGTCTATGTCTATCTACAACGATGGTGTATTTAATTTTATTATTTTGATGTACAGTGTTTACATATTACATCACTGGTCCCTCGACCATTCATAATATTCACAAATATACAATGCTACAATAGGGATTAAAACTTGGCTGTCACAATCTTGTCCCCCTACAATTTTCACTTTCTTATGCCACATCACCATATAAGTGTACATGTATACATACATAATATTTCACATCAAAATATTTGATAATTCTATCATTTAATAACCCCTGCAACAATTCCAACTAGCTCTCTCATTCCCATCAACTCGCACAACCCTACCCCCTTATCTAAACCACAGTACCTCAGGCTCTCCCACTTCCCTTCCGAGACTTCAACACAGGTTGGATAGGAAGTTTTAGATTTTTGGCTCTAAGAAGTCCAACTACACCAAACTGGAGTCTGTGTACACTTATGTACCAATGCACATTCAAATTACCTCAAAATCTAAAAAATGTTGTGGGTAGTATTTATGCATGGCCTCCTCATGCTCCCACGTGGAATATTTAGGAATGTATCATGTCCACTAGACCTTTACCAGGCCGATGGTTTAGTTACTAATAAATTTTTCTTTCTAGTCCAAGATGTGCACCATTAACACCCAAAATTCCCCTTCATGCTCCACCTGGATCACAATGTAATCAATCATGTGGTTAGGATCATACACATCCTCAATAAAGACACATTAAAAAAATTATGAACACACATGTATGTAGACAATGAAAGTATGTATGAAACTTGGCCTATCCTATTTGGTATTTCAAATTGTCCACAATATCTCGCTACTAACTTTGGGAAACTTCCCAATTTCAATGAGCTCCTTTTATACTTTAATTTCAAAAACACTTGCTCACCCACTTTGAATTCCCTATGTCCTCTTCCCTTATCTGCATAGTTTTTATTCCCATCCTGTGTAGCATATAAATTATGATTTATCTTTACCATATGCTCTTCCATTTTTCTTAGCAATTCTGGCCTAATAATGTTTTTTTCTGGTAGGTTATCCCAACTTACTGGCGTGTTTCATTTTCTTCCATATAAGGCTTCAAATGGGCTCATCTTCAATGATGCATGATACCCATTTTTATAAGAAAACTCAATCAAATGAATATATTTTTCCCACTGGGAAGGCTGATCCATTACATACATTCATAGAATATCTTCAATTATTTGGTTGATCATATTTATCTTCCCATCTGATTCTGGATGATATGTTTTGATGAAATTAAGATTTGTCTCAAATCCTTTAAACAACCCTTTCCAACAATTGGATGTGAACTTGGGATCTCTGTCGGACACTATGGCCTTATGCACACCATGTATCCCAACCATTTATTTCATATAAATCTCTGCACCATTGGATGCCTTATGAGTCATATTGATTGGTATAAAATGTATAGCCTTTGTAAGCTTGTCCAACACTACCATGATGGAATCATGCTTCCTTGTTGTTCTGGGAAGCTTGTTAATGAACTCTATGGTAATAATATCCCATTTCCATTTAGTAATGGGAAATTTCTGTAGCAATCCTATTGGATGTTTTTGCTCAACCTTTACCTTCTAGAATTATATGCATCTAGCTATATAATCATCCAAATATTTCTTCATTCCAGGCCAATAATATTAGCCTATTACAAGTGTAATTTTTTTCTAGTACCCTGGATGTCAAGCATGTGGCACATCATGCATCTCTTTTTGAACTAAATTTCTCAATTCCTGAGAATTAGGAACATAAACTCTATCGATGTACAAGAGGATTCCATCATCTTCCAATTTGTAATCTTTAAATTTATGCGGTACATTACTCCATTGTAAGCCTTGTTTAATTTGCACATAATGTTGGTCTATCGCTATAAATTCTAAAGTTATTTTAAATCTTTATTGAACATAATAATGGTTGTGGCATGCATTTCAAGCACCCTCCTGCTGAGTTCATTAGCCACTTTATTCTTTTTGCCCTCAATGTGATTTATATCAAAATCATACTCAATGAGGAATTCCAACCATATTTTCTGGATTCATTGTTATTCCATCCTCTGAGATAATGTGGCCCAAATAATAGATCTACTTATGATAAAAAAATAAACTTATGATAATGGATCGACTCGACCATCAGCTATCGACCATACCTGTTGGCTAACATGACATTTTTTGATGTGGCATGACACATGGATGCTGATGTGGCATGACACTATAATCTAACATGGCACTCTGGCTAATGTGGCATGACACGTGGATGTTGACATGGCATGACAAGTCATCACCCTCTTTCCTTTATTGGCCATTAACCCTTTTCCTTGGATGACCTAAATACCTCATTGATTCAACCAATACCTAACCATCGACCATCAATGATTTCCATTGGAGACCAAGCACATCGCCAATACATTCAACCTGACCATTGGCTGTCAATCATTGGTGACCAAACACTTTTCCAATATAACCGATGTGACCATTGGTCATAAACTATCAAAAATTTCCAATGGCAACCAAATACTTTGCTAATCCGACCAACCCGACCATCGACCATTAGTTGTTGGCAATTTCCTTTGACCAACTCCAACACTTAGAAAATTTTTGACCAATATTCAATTAATCTGGGCTATCGATCTATTATTCAAACCGATATTGACCGTCGATCTACTCGACTTTGAAAACCTCTGAATTGAATCCTGGTCGTTGATCGGACCCAACCTCCCAATGACCGAAAATGCATCGAGACCATTCATTTGATCCATTTTCTAAACAACGGAAAAGGAATCTCGGTTGTCGATTTGATCTATTTTCCAAATGGTCGAAAATGAATCCTGGTCGTTGATCTTCCAGACCCTGGAAACCTATGAAATCCTTATAAATTTTTAAATTTATCAAAATGAATGTCAATTGTTGATCTTGAGATCGAATGCGATCTTGACCATCGATTCATTAACTATGTCCAAATTCCACAACAACCATTAAAACATGAAATTGAACCTTCTAAGTTGAATATACCTCTGCAACTTTGCATATTGACTCCATTAAACCTATTAGATGGTTTTGATTCCTTTAAACAAGAACTTTTCTCATGAATTTGGGGATTTCTCTTTAAGTTTTCACCGCTTTTTTCCCCAAATTCCCTCAGACCAAAATCTATGATAGGGAATTTTCCAAATTCACACTCTTATTAGCTGATACAAGCCTAGTGTTTGAACTAGAGGATTTGATATCATAATGTAACATTCCCCAACCCAACTGAGGCCCATTACGTGCGGAAAAATCATGAAAACTAAAGTTTCTGCCGACTAATTAATTTTTTGTACCTTAATAGCTACGAATTACAACCATAATTAACTACCGTTGATATCATTAATTTGATGCATCTACAACATTCTAAAATGAACATGAAATGTAGTTTAATAATTCAACACAATAACATAAAAATCCTTCTCAAATACACTTAATTCATGCACAACAATTTAACTCATAAATACAACACATAAATAGATAAAACACTTACTTTTAATTATGTTGTGAAACCAACTGCTTAGGACGAACATTCCACCCAACCATAGGCTTGTTGTTTAAAATATCAATATCAAGTCACCCTCAAGCTAGGGCTAGGAATCCACAAAAGTGGGTGGTCTCTCATTGTCCACTCACAACTCAAAAAAACCACAACCCACTGGTATTCTCGTACAACTATATTGATTTTCCACTATGTCTCTTCCTCTCGACTTACCTGATCCAAAGAATCTACCCTCTCACTTATCGCAGTCCCTTGGGCATCTAATTCATTTATTAGGGTCTCTCTAGCATAGGTAACCAGAAAACTCTCTACTCGAAACTCAAGGGAAGTCACTGCCAATAAAACTAGTAGCAGAAAAAACAAACACTTATTGTTAAAGTGAAAATTACACAAGAGCTCACTCTTTAGGCATGACAACCCAACTCTTTAGTCTTCAGCTCCAAAAACACTTCAACATGCTCTAGAAATCGCCCTCCATGGCTGGTCCAACTCCAAACTCTCTTTCCTTCTCTCTACTTGTTGTTCATGTTGAAAACTTTACTGTCTAAAATTGTTATCCATGCCCATACAAATTTCCTCTCTTTGGCTTACTTGCTTGGCTCACACACTTCCCCAAGTTGATTGTACTTAGCCCCCATGCTCCCAATAACTATGGGATGTGACTTGTCACACCCACCGTTTTACATGCATTCAATGATTGGCTTTGGGGACACAATAAAAAAATAGAGTTTAATACATAATGATAATAAAATTCAGGAATGTGCATGGAATTAATAGACATGGATAATTCCCCCTTGGACCCCTCTTAGAAATTATCCTAGACCCTCTCCTCTCTTGTGGATTAAGTTATCCCCCATCTCTATCCATATCCCTAAGCAACATGCATCACATTTTATTATTAAAACTTAGAAATACATTTCATATATACAACACTTGGCCATAACCACACATTATATCTACATTAAGAATTAATTAAACTAGGGATTATAGTGAGGATGTTACATTTGAAATTAGATGATGTATAATTATGAATGGATGGTTTCCTTGTTTTCCAAGTGGACCTCCTCAAAGGCTAAGGTGGAGTTTGTACTTCCTCTTCTGAACTCTTTGCTTTTTCCTTCTCATTAGGTCCATCATGAAATTCTAGTTCTTTTTCTTGTTTAGCTTTCTTGGTATTAGGTTGTAGATGAACAACTAACTTCTTATCATCCTCTTCTAGCCTAGAAACTATGGGAAAATGATTAACTTCTCTAAACATAATTTCTTCTATACAAAACTTTCTCAACCACAAGATACCAAAGCCTGTACCCTTTCACACCAAAACAATAGCCAATGAAGATACATTCCACTTCCTTGTTATCTAACTTTGGCTACTTCTCCTAAGGAAAATAAGCATATGCCTTACAACCAAAATCATAAAGGTGATAAAGTGAGGGATGTTTACCCATTAAGGCCTCCATATATGTCTTATCCATAAGAGTTGATGTGGGTGACTTATTGATGAGTCAACATGAGGTGGAAACCACTTCTACCCAAAACATTTTCTTGAAGGTAGTTCCACTGAGAATAATTGTATCCCTCTCCATCAACATCCTATTCATGCATTCTACAACTCCATTTTTCTAAGGATTATATGGAGTTGCATTATGTCTTTTTATGTCGTTCTCCTAATAAATCCTATCAAAATATCTAGAACAAAACTCGCCGCCATTATTAGTCCTCGCCACCTTAATCTTCCTAACATTCTAGTTTTCCAAGAGATCCTTAAACGTGTTAAGCTAACTAAAGACCTCGAATTTGCTTATGAGAAAAATACCAATGTCCTTTTAGAATAATCATTAATCAATGATATATGATACAAAAAATTAGAAATTGAAGGAACATCAATAAGAGTAAATAAATTAGAATGAATGAAGTTCAACAACCTAAAATATTTGTCAGAACTAGAATAAAACTGAACATGGTTATATTTTCCATATATGTAGTGCTCACAAAAATAAAGATTAAATAGTAAAATTAGTCAACCCCTCAAGAAGTTTTTTTTTTTTCAAGACCTACCTAAATGACTAATTTTCTAGTGGCAAAGCATTGTCTTCTCTACTAATAACTTCCCTATAAAGAAACAACTCTTTTGGGTACCCAGAAAGTATGACCATCAAGAGTAGGTACAACAATCCTCTTTGTCTTGGTTCCAATTGAAAATATATATATTATGTGGATGTCTTCAATGTAGGAACTAAAAAACTATTGCATTGAGCATGACATGCATCAAGTTGAAACAAAGTGTCCACATGGACACCCTTAATGACCACCATAGTTACTCATGCCATCTTACATACTGCATTAGAGAAACCAACTTGCTCAACTGCATCATTAAGTATGCTTATTGATAGTATATTTTGTGTCACACCTAGAATGTGCATAACTACATTGATCCCCTTCACTCTATCTTTAGGGAATCTAATAAAGACTTTACCACAACCAACTATGTTGAGATGAGAATCATCATCAAGGTATACGTTCCCACCATCATATTTATTGTACACTAAAAACTAGTCCCGATGGAAAGTCACATGGATGGAAACTACAAATTCTATCAACCATGCATTTTGACATGTATGTATTGCCAAGGCCACAATAAAGGAATCTCCACCATCCTCCTAAGAAGATTTTTCAGATTCTTCCTTGGAGTCATTCCTTTTGTTCTTTTCTCCCTTTTTCTTTTTCTTGCAATCTCTTCTAAAACACTTGACCTATTGCAATTGAAACATCTTTCCTTGGACTTTCCAGGAGAGTTAGATCTCCCATGGGATTTGGACTTGGCATTCTCCCTCTTCTTTCCTTTTTCTTTTGATCTTCCATGAATAACTAAGGCCTCCTTGATGGATTCAAAATCATTTTACATCATCTCCTTTAAGAGTAAGGAAACCAAAATCTCATCAAGCACTAATCTCTTTGCAATGCTTCCAATGGCCATTATTAGGTTGTCCCACAAATTTGGAAAAGAACACAAAAGGGTCATGTAAAGATCCTCATCATCCATCTTCAACTAAGTTCAACTAGGTCATATGGTATTGAACATATTCAGATCCTCATATGTAGAATCACCATCACCCATTCTCGATGCATATAATTTTTTCCACAAAAAACATTTATTAGCCAAGGATTTAATCAGGCACAAGTTCCTTTAATTTCTTCTAGACACTTTCCATAGTGGGTTCTTTAGAAATGTTCAATAACACTTAATCAATGAAAAATATATTGATAATGCTTCTCAACTTTCTCTCCAACACTACCTAAACCTCGTCTTTCATAAAAAACGGTTTGGTTTTAGACACTGCAATCCATAGATTTCAATTTATGAGCAAGTCCTCCATTTTGAGCTTCCACTCCATTTCTAATTATGACTTGCTTGTCATTTTAATACAATAAATTTTCTTATGTAGAAGCTCTCACTCAAATCAAGATCAGATAAAAAAAAACATTGTCGCTAACACCTAGAACCACTGTAACCAAAGAGGATTAAACTCTTATATCAAATGAAAAGAAGCAAAAGTTAAAAAAAAACTTTCCACACTAATCAAATCAAACCAAACCAAAGGTGATTAGACTCTTATATCAAATGAAAGGAAGCAAAAGTAAAAAACAAACTTTCTACACTAATCAAATCAAACCAAAGGTGATTAGACTCTTATATCAAATGAAAGAAATCAAAAGTGAAAAATGAACTTTCTACACTAATCAAATCAATGAAATGAGAGAAGAATGTTCAATAAACAACTACAAATCAACCATTACAAAATGATTTCTTCATTAAAAAAAACCTACATATATGTTGAACTTAACTGTTCTTTTATGTTTACAATATCGTTGTGTTCTGTAATTTCAACTAAACCGGAAGATTAACATGGCCTATGGTTCTACCTTGGAAAGAGAATGTGATCGGAAAAATAGTACCGACCAGAAGTATCGGATCGGCGCAGACTGCCAATCTAGTGCGCAGCAGGCGAGGAGGATTGTGTCGCTTTGGCAACGACCCCCTTAAAAAATTCGTTCAAATTTATATCAGAAGACCCGCCTTCGCTCATGGCAGTTTTAGCCAATTCCTTCCATTTCAGAGCATTCTTCCGCAGTTCTTCTCCTGCTTGACTCGTCTTGTCAACAGCCATTCTCATACATCTCTCGATCTCCTCTCTTCCCACGGTCCCATCTTCTCGTTTCCTCATCCTCACTCCCGTCTTCCACACATCCGCCAGGAATTTCGAATTAGTAGGCTGATCAGTCCAGACGCCCAGATTCAGCACCGGAACCCCGAACCTCAGGGCCTCCAGCGTCGAGTTCCAGCCGCAGTGGCTCATAAACGTGGCAACCGACGGATGAGACAACACCTCCAGCTGAACGCACCAGTTCACCACCAGCCCCCGGCTTTTCGTTTCTTCCACAAAATCCGCGGGGAAAAGTTCTTCAATGTCTTCGTGCTCCGGAGGAGGGCGGATGACCCACAAGAAATTCTGACCACTGCGCTGAATCCCCAACGCTAATTCATAGATTTGTTGTGCGCTTATAACGGTTACACTGCCGAAGGCAATGTATACGACGGACGACAGGGGCTTTTTGTCTAGCCACTCTTGCACGCTGTCCGTCGCTTTCCAAGGATCTGCGCCGACTTGTGCATCGTGGGGATTGCGTCCGTCCAGAAAAGCCGAGGGTATGCAAGGGCCTATGCTCAGAAATGGGACTCCCATTCTTGATCTCAGATACTCGATCGCCTCGGCGTCCAGTTCATAGAAGGTATTCGCAAGCACCCACGACACATTGCTGAGGCCGTCCATTTGGCGGAGATAATTTTGCAGTTTCTGTACTGTACTTGAGAATCCCAAAGGCAAATCCCCCAATTTCAGTTCAGGAAGGCTGGGAATGGCAACGCACACGCTCTCTGGCATTTGCATTGAATCCCACGTTTCCCCTGTGAGACATCATGTGTAGATTGAGAAACATATAACAACAAATACAAATATTGCATTAACCAGTAGTACTGCAAATTAAAGCGATGCACAGAACCCAGAGTCGGACCATTGTTGAAGTGATGATAGATGGAGAAAACTGCAGTGGACATCGTCCAGAACAAAGCATGAGGAATATTCATCTTCTTTGCAACTTGTCGACCCCATTGAAGAAATGGATCATAAACGATACAGCACACGGGAGGAGCGCTCCCATTGGCATTCAGTCGCTGGATCAGCTGCTCCAATTTCGAGCCGTCGAAATTGTGGACCATATGATTGAAAACAACGTCGGTGATGTTTGTGTCGGGGGGTAGTCTTGGGGAAGGCCGTCTGGAATGCACTTGAACTGTATGGGGAGCTTAAGCCGTTGCAGGAACTCCTTGGCTTGTGTGACTTTGTCATGATTATAGCTGAAAGTAACGAAGGTGACGAGCAATCCTTTGGAGGCGATGTTTTTGGAGAACTGCAGCATTGGATTTATATGGCCGGGTGCTGGGTATGACAAGACCAGGACGTGAGCCTTGATATTCTTCTTCTCCATCTCCATGACTGCAGTACTGCAAGAGCTGCAACAGATTCCCGTTTATATTAGATATACAGGTTCTGTAACACGACAAAGCCACAGCAACAACAACGGCCACGCCTTCAAATTTAAATACTTGAATAGAAGATAAAATTCAGCGTGCATGCACCTCGCGTTGCGTACAAGTGGAAGGACGAGACAAGATCACTGTCCAGCACATGGTAAGTATGTAATGACGGGCGATCCTTCGATGTCTCCAAAGGGCATCCTTACAGATTCGGGGTATCCAACGGGCACGGACCATAGTCAATTTTTGCCCGTTGGATGCGCCAATCTCCAATTTGTTCCTGAAGTTATGCTTGTATTATCTATATATTTATAAAATTATTTTAAATAACGAGATAATATTGGACGAAGAGCTTTCATTTTTAATTGCAATTAAAATAAATAAAAGATCCGTTGGCTGAATCGAGAGTCTCTAAACTATCATTTCTTTTATGGTTTTGGAATAGTTAAGCATAGTATCCCATATTTTTTTGGCTTTTTAATGATAAAAGGTTTTTAAAGTTAAATTCCCAAAACGTTGAAACCCAACGTTTTGAATGGAGATTGAAAGATATTTTAAGATTTTATTTCAGTGATATCATAAGCGAGAGTGCTACGAAGCTGATTCCATGCTAGTAAAGAAAGCCATTTCTGGGTGGAATGGGGGCGGGAACGGGTTTTTTTTTAAAACCTGCAACTCTTTGGACTCTAATGGCGTCGGTGTTTGTATCTGGCAGAGTCTGAGTCTGAGTTATTAGTTAAAATATGAAGACGGACTCTTAACTATGAATTGACTTTTAACACACCTATAACTGACTCTCACAATTGAAGCTTATAACTGGTGCTTACCACTGAGGCTTACAACTGGCGCTTATTCCATTATTTCCAAGTGTACTGCTCTCTGGGCGATACCATTTCTGGTGGTGGTTCTTGGTCGGTTGATTTTTTATTTTAGCTATCTGGTTTAGCGTTTAGAGGGCCCAGTTGGGTGGGTAGCCTTTGCAAACTAGTTTTTAATTTTTACTAGTCTGGAGTGTTGGAAAAATGTCAACGAATTTTTCCATGGGATCACATGCATGTGTGCATGCAATCTACTTATGAATTGTTCGTGTAACTATATTATCTATTTATGATTAGTCCGTGTAACTCAGTGATAGATGTTATATATACGAGCATACCCATAAAGGTAGAGGACAAGTAAATGCGAAGACAATCTGAGTGCAATGTGCAATGCAAATGCCTAGAGTATATAGTATGTTTTGCTTTCACTGCCCAACAAGTGGTATCAGAACCAAAGTGAATTGAACCGACGCGAATTGCGAACCAAAGTGAATTGAACCGACGCGAATTGCGTGCACGTTTCAGGTGAGCCCAAAAAGTTTAAAGTCATCGATGCTCCTTAGGAAGTGTTAGGAAGTGTTAGAGGCGCGCCGATCTTTAAGAAAAAAAATTGCATGGTTTAAAAGTATTCGACTTGGTATAAAATTTGTGGAGGATCGACTTTATAATATTTTATAAAGGGTGGATGAGATCACGTAAATGTTATGGAGAATAGTGGATGTTTAAAAAGTGAAGGTGTGTTTTAAATAAAGGTGAAATATAATATAAAAAAAGGTGGATCCTTTGGTAAAAGGTGGATCTATGTTTTGGAAAAAAGGGTTTTTATTAAAAGTTGTGATTTTGTTTTGGGCCGTGTGTGTTAATGACGAAAGTGTAGTGTTTTAAGTTTGAGGTGGAGAAATTTAGTGGTAAAAATAGTTTTTCACTATGAAAGTATAAGATGCCAGATCTGTTTGTGCAACAAGGATTGCAAAAGGCATTGACTGGAAAGAAAAGAAATCGACAAACATGACAATGAGGACCCTCAATACTATTCATTTGTGTCTGGCAGATGAGGTATTGTTTAACATCGTTGAAGAGGAGACAACAACAGGTTTGTGGACCAAACTGGAAAGTCTGTATATGACAAAGAACTTGTCAAATAGAATCTTCCTGAAAAGGAAGTTGTACAACTTGCGGATGAAAGAAGGTACAAAAATTACTGATCACTTGAATGTTTTCAATACTCTTATTTGTCAATTA
This sequence comes from Picea glauca, assembly GCA_000966675.3. Taxonomy (NCBI): domain Eukaryota; kingdom Viridiplantae; phylum Streptophyta; class Pinopsida; order Pinales; family Pinaceae; genus Picea; species Picea glauca. The sequence goes on along the minus strand of JZKD02S2077245.1, from coordinate 30,702 downwards.
ACTGCTATGGAAGTAAAGTTTGAAGATGAGGACAAGGAGATTACGCAATTGTGTTTGTTGCCTGAGTCTTGGGATCATCTGGTCACAACTGTGTGGTTTAACACAATATATGACATTGATTATGACACTATTCTGGAAGCTTTGTTGTTTGAGAAGATGAGGAAAAGATTCAGTAAAGAAACCTCAATAACAAAAGCAATGGTGGTCAGAGGTTGATCTACAGAAGGAGGGCAAGACCAGAAAGGTACAACCAGGTCTAAGTCAAAAGACAGTAAGGGTAAGGCAAAATGTTGGTTTTGTGGAAAATCTGGGCATCTCAAGAAGGATTGTTGGAAAAGACAACAAGCATCAAAAGAGGACTCCACAATAGAAGCAAATTTAGCTACAGATATGGTTGATGAATTTTCATTTGTCTTTTGTGTCTCTCCACCTGTGTTCGCATAGAAGGTGCAAGGAAGTGATGGTTGAGTCACCGTGAAATAAAAATAAAATTGTATTTACTTTGGAGGTGTAGAAATTATTGATTGCATGTAAATGGGCATATGTCTATAAGACCTGGATACACATGCATACCCCTGGTTTATTAGGTCACCTATGAAAAGTCTAGACATAGATTTAAGTAGATTGAATATGTGGTGAGGCATGCATGTTGGGTTAATCTTGACTCAGTGAAAATGTTAACAAGTTAAATATGTTTTTAGGTCAAAGAAGGTGGTTTTTCAGGTCCATGTGTTCTGGGTATCCATGGTATTGTGTCCATGTATTCTATGTAATGAAGCCTATAAAAGGATTGGTGAACTACATTTTAAATGGGCCTGGAGGTAAGTGCTGAAGGCTTACTTGGTCGGTTTGACCAGATTTGGTCAAAGTTGTTCGAATGCAAAGTTCGAGGTGGAGCAGTGTGTCCAATTTACAAAGGTGGGTTTGTAGAAAGACTGATGTGTTGGAAGTTCAATCAAGTGTTTGAGAATATATGATGGAGATAAGCTCATATCGATGGAACTTGGAAAGTATTGCAAGGAAGTTGGGATCGGATAGGCATGTTCAATAATGCCAAGTTGCATCAACAATTGTGGACAAAAGCGGTTGTGTTGTCTGGTAACTTGGTCACTATCGGTTGCAAAAGACAAGAAGATTCAGGAAGCGGTATGATCAGGTCATCTGGTAATTACTCAAATGTGAAATTATTTGGTTGTGATGCTTATGGTTTTTTTATCAGCTTTCTAAGTAGGACCCAAATCAAACAGGTAGATCTTTGATATGGTGATGATGTTATGGGGTACAAACTGTGGGATACTACTACCCACAGAATCATCATGGACAGAGATGCATTGTTTGATGAACCTCCTTTTATAAGGGGATGTATATGGAACAACCAGAACGATTAGTTCATAATCATAATAGAATATTTGTTTTCAATCTCAAAATCATTGTATGGCCTGAAGCATGCTAGGAAAATGGTACAAGATGTTTGATTCCTTCATGGTGGGACTAATTTGACAAGAAGTGAGTATAACCATCGTGTTTATGGTATATTCATTATCTTGGAATTATATGTTTGTTGCAAGTACAAGCATGGTTGAGATCAACAGGTTGGCTCAATTGGTTAGGACGTTTGTTATGAAGGATCTGGGAGAAGTAAAATAAATTTTGGGCATGGAAATACACAGAGACAGGAAATGTGGTAAGCTTGGTTATCACAACAGAAGTATGTGGTGAAGATACTCAGGAAATTCAGTATGAATAATGTGAAAATGGTAAAATCCCTTTGGCTTTCCATTGTAAATTCTCTTTAGGTTTATGTCCTAATTGATGAAGAAGAAAAGGGTTATATGTCTCAAGTATTATATGCTAGTAGGAAGTTTGATGAATGCGATGGAGAAATGGTCATCATTTCACATGCAGTTGGTGTTGTCAGGAGACACATGGAAAAACCAGGTCAAGAGCATGGAAATGGGTGCTTGAAACACATAAGCACAAGTATCACCTACAATGGTTGGAGTGATTTGGTATGTGGTTATGATTCATGATATTTGGACAAGTGCATTGGTTTATTAGATAGGTTACTGATGGAGACATAATGGTCCATGCTGGAGTGAATCGTGCAGACATGTTCATGTAACGGTATTGTCAGATATGTTGCGGAGCTGTGATGGTGTTTGGCTTCTCTTGCAGGAAAGGTGATGGATGAATTAATTAAGGGCATGATATATCAGGTAAACTGTTGTCAAGGTGGAGATTGTTGGAAACATGCCAACGAATTTTCCCATGCGGTCACATGCAGATGCAGATGCACATGCACGTGCATGTGCATGCAATCTACTTATGAATTGTTTGTGTATCTATGTTATCTATTCATGATCAGTCTGTGTAACTGAGTGATAGATGTTAAATATACGAGCATACCCATAGAGGTAGAGGAAAAGTGAATGCGAGGAAAATGTGAGTGCAATGTGCAATGCGAGTGCAAGCGAGTACATTGTGTGAGGAGAGGATGGTTGTATTTCTGGGTTGGCTATTGTAACTCTCCCTTGAATAGAAGAAGACCCATAATCATTTCCCGTGGTTTTTTCCCGATTTGGGTTTCCAAAATCACTGTGTCAAATTGTGAGTTTGTTGTTCTTGGTTTAATGCATGTTTAATCTATCTCATTTATGCTCTGTTATATGCTATGTTTTTCTTCCACTGCCCAACATGGAGAGGTGAGAGGTGCACTAACTCTAGAGACTCCATTAATTTATCAACATTTCATGGCCTCCCAACTTTCACCTGGAATTGACAGGGTCGTTAATGATCTTGTCCTTTTCGCCTGGACTACTGTGATTTTTATTTGGCATTATCTATATTTTCTGAACTGGTGGTTTACCTTGGATTCCCCCCCCCCCC
>JZKD02S2077234.1:34034-45995 GCA_000966675.3 Picea glauca | reverse complement strand
TGATTCTGGGGCCCTGCCATTGCAGCACCTTAGAACCCTTCCCTCTCGTCCTTAGCCTTTCTTCCCTTCAACCTTGTGCCCTCTCTTAAATTGACTCCATTTACCCTTAGGCACTAATCTCAGGTCTCCAACGTTGAAGTGATAGTGGTCAAAAAACTCTTAAAACTTTTATAATTTGAAACCCTAACTAACTACTAACCCTAATAAGGCTGACGTCATACTTGGTTATCCCATCTTGACGCAGCACTTTTTGTTGATAATCAATTAGATGGTGTTTTAAAGCATTTATTGAGTAAAGGATTGATTGGATACATTGTTTGCTGCATCATCTCAATATTTATTGATGAATTTGATATGGTTCCATTGCTATATTAATTAACATTGATCTCGTCAATATCTATTGTCATAATTGCTAATATATTCATATCAGATAGTTATATGAAGTACTAACCCATTGAATTATAGCCTGCATATATTGTTTTTCTATTGTCTTGTTCCGAGCAGGTGTTCTCATTTGGGGCTACACTTCATTATTGGTTGTTTAGCCGGACTATCTGATCTTGGTGGTAACCTGTGAGGAGGGACTTTTACTTTGACCTTTATACCTTTGCCTCTTCAAAACCCCAGGTTATCGAGGACGTCTCCCCTGGGCCTAACCTCCCTAAAGAGAAAGAACCTCCCCATTGAGGTGGCATTGGGTAGGGTAGGTTCCTGTTACGCCAGTTTGGCCTCTATCTTCTAGCCATTTGACCTAGCTACAAACTGTGCAATAACATTTTGGCACCGTTGTCGGGATACACTAAGTCAATTATCCTCAAATGACAAATATTTTCGGTAAGCCTTGCCTCAGAGACCTTTTCTTACAAGCTTACCTGGCAACTCCACTAGGGTGTTTTTCCCCATTTTCTTTGGTAGTTTCAAGTAAACTATCTGGCGACTCCACAAACTAAAAGGAGATTCAACAATCTTGCTTTGTCTTTCAGAAGGAAGCCTCCCTTAAACTCTCCTGTTGTCAAATCACTTTTCGGGAATAATCTTCCTTTAAGAATCATGTCTACCTCTCAGACCGCTACAACGAACCCAGCCAACAATCAAAGACAATGGTCATCTACCCTTTTCATACCATTAGACATGTCAGCCATACTAGGCTACCCTAGGCAGATGCCACCCAAGTATGAAAAGTGGTTGCCTAAATTCACCGGTACTGATGCAATCAGTGCCGAAGAGCATATGAGCAACTTTTGGGCATTCTTTCAGCTTCACCCCATCAGTGATGATGTTGAGGATTTGGTCATGAAGTTTTTCTCCGCTACTCTCTATGATGCCTCAAGGCGTTGGTACCTCAGATTTCCTGGCAAAAGCATAAAACCATGGATAGACTTGAAGAGGCCTTTCTCAAAAGATGGAGTATCAAAGAAGGCCCTAATATGCTTCTCACACGAATAAATATCCTTGCTAAGTATGAGAATGAGTCCATTCGGGAGTTTCACACCAGATTCGAGACATTGCTACAAAGAATTCCCGCAAGCCATCACCCGAAAGATGATTACCTTGTGCATATTTACACCAAATCTTTCAATGGCCAACTAGGGTATCTTCTTAGAGACAAAAACCCCTAGTCCATTCAAGAAGCCCAAGAGCTCGCCACCAAGATAGAAGGGAACCTCCTTTCACCTAAAATTGAGCCTTTTTCTAACCCGAGGGGGAGAATAGACACCAAGCAAAAAATAGTACACAATGTTGAGCCTACTTCAGATCTATGTACCAATATAAACAAACTACAAGCCTCCATGGATGGCATCATAAAGAATCAAGAATAAATGATGAGAAGGATTGTCAGACTTGAAAAATCCCAGATCCTAGCACCCAGGGCCCCGTTCAAAGGACAATTCCAGAAAAGGAACCAATTTTACAAGCTAAAGAATGAGCACGAAGTGCCAAATACCTTAGACCCTACGAACGTTGTTGATGAAAATCCTTGGTACCTGGAGTGCAGTGAAGCACATTGGGAGCATGAATGTCCTTGTAACGTTGGCCATCAACAAGTCAACAACATGGATTGCTTCATGGGGTTCCCTCAGATAAATATCACAGATATAGAACATCAAGAAGCCGTAAGGGAAGCAGCCAGAGCAGCAAGGATGGCGGTAATAAACAACCTAGATCAGGAATCATGAGAAAAGATAAAGAAACAAGAAGTTCAAGTATACAGAAGGAAGAACTCGAAACAACCCGTTGTTGATCAAGCGAAGCCCCCACCCATGGAGATACTTCTTCCCAAGACATCCAAGACTGGTAAGGTTGACCTAAATTTTGACTTCGAAGGGGCGTTATCAAAGATGCATGTGAATGTCCTCCTGAGAGAAGCAATCAAGATCCCATCCATCAAGGAATGCTTTGATACTTTCTTTTCGGGATCAAATGAACCTATGGACCCCCTATTATGTTGCAAGCTGATCATTTCAGGGTCCAATATGGTGAAAACCCTCATTTCTTCATGACTTTGACAATGAACGACAAAAATCTCAACAATTGCGTGCTAGATATAGGTGTTGGTGCCAACATGATGTCACTTAAAGTCATGCAACAAGTGGCTTTGAAGGTCACTAGGCCTTACAGGAATGTGTGTGGTTTCGAGTCTAAAGCAATACCCACACATGGGGTGGTTGAGAATGTTGAAGTGCGTCTAAAGGAGTATCCGGAGAAGACAGTCCACATTGACATTGTGGTGGTTGATGTCCCAGACGTGTGGGGAATGTTATTATCTAGGAAGTTTGGCGTAATGATAGGCGGTTCCCTTGAGATGGACCTCACCTTTTTGCGATTACCTTTGAAAGATGGAACGGTGGGACGTCTACTTAATGTGCCAATAACTGGGGACCATGTGCAGGATATTGTTCATCCCGTGGATAATGACAAAACGCAGAACGATATGATACAAACTCTTCAGAAATATTCTCCAAAAGACATGCCCTTTGCAACAAAAGAAGACTTTGATCAGATCGAATGGCCCAAGAAAGAAGAATACCAACAACTCCTAGATGAGTTCAATAACAAAGAAGTTGGGACGGTGAAGATATTTAATAAAAATGAAGATGATGTACAAATCTGCCCGTCCCAACAAGAAGTCTTTACAGCAGAAGCCCACCCACCTCCCTCAATACAATACACCAGGGTTGTCCAGGGAACAACAAAATACAAAGTCAGAAAGTATAAGGAGGGAGATATGGTATGGATGTGGGATACTCAAAAAGGAGAGCCAACTAATGTAAAAGGAAGCACACGGTCATGGCTTGGACCTAGGGCCTAGGGCATCCTATCTGAGCCATTTTGGAAGAGAGTTCTCTGTTGTATTATTTAATGGAGCTTGGCACATGTTGGAGAGAAGGAGGCGCATTGCAGATTATGGATTCAACGAACTAGAGGTTCAGATCTTCATCATTCTGCTTGAGACTTGGTCAGGGGGGTTTGTTTTGCCCCGATCTACAGTTCTGGAGATTTTGTGGGTTATTGGAGGCCTTGAGGAGGGAGGCTGAAATATTGAACTTCAGAGGGAAGGAGGGCACACTGCAGAAAGTTGATCTGCTCATCTAAAGGGTCAGATCTTTTCGATTCATATTGAAACTCCATCTGGGGGTTTATCTTGCCCCAATCTACTATTCGGGATATTTTGGTATTGTTTGGAGGCCTTGAAGAGGAAGGCTGAATTATTGGGGTGCCAGCCAGGAGGGCGCATATCATCCAACAGACACGGCTTCAGTCATCCACAAGAGAGGCATTGATCTCATCTCTTCATCAGGTTATTGTGGAGCCTTGGGAGGCTATTATCTGCAGTTTTGTGAAGTCTTGGAGCAACTATTCTTCCAGCTTCATTATTCTTATTGTATTTTCTCAGATATACAGATCCATTGTATCTGGATCACTCTACTATTTAAATAAAGATCAAATCTGAGGCTATTGGTTCTATGTTGGTTTTATATGTTTTCATCTTGTTATTTGTTTACGATATCTATCAGATCTATATCTCCATGTGTAATATCCCATGAATGAACCATTAATGCGCAACTATCTGAAGTAAACCTGCAAACACAGTAAAACAACAATAAATAGTTAATCAAGTAAGTGTTCCAAGCGAAAAACATTGGCTTATGAACATTACAGTGGTATCAGAGCGTTGATCTTCCCAGCCAATGGGGATTAGCGCATGCATAAGTTCAGTGGTATCTATATGGGAAGGCACAAAAAATAGACAGGTGAAACAGAGGCCGAAATGGAAGGTTCAAGTGAGGACAACAAGCCACAGGTAGCAGGGATTGAAAAGGAGTTACAATACTCCATCAATTAGACTCAATCTACACTTCAGCACTGTTATCCCCCACTTTTAGGGATAACTAGGAGATCATGTCTCGAGGCCCACAGGTTCAAGACATGGAGTACCGAGAGCAGGATTGACTTTAGCATGGCCCTGTAGGGCCCACCTCTTCTTTTCTTCCAACACCTTTATCTTGTCAGCAGCAGCAGCATCCATCACCATCGGCTTGGTCCTGTGTCAAAGATGGTTCTTGCTCCATGAGGTAATTAGTTTGGGTATCATGGTATGTGTCACTTTGATCATCAAAACCCTTGAATCTGTGCATTTGATTCCTTTTGTTTCTAACAGATGCTTGGATATTACACTTGACCATTTCTGGGGGATTGACACGATACCCTAGTGAGCCTGTGTCTGTAGGTTTCGGTTTGCCACTGGGGGGGATTTCTGAAAAGATATCGTCCACTCCCTTCACAGCATCACCTTTTCATCTTGCTTCCCGCTCACCTATCCCATTCCACTTGTTCGGGCAATGGGTTGACCTATTTATAGAATTGCACCTTGCCTCGTAGGAAGAAGGGGCTAAAGGCCTAGAAGTTAAAAGCAAGCTAGAAAAAGATAAAAGCCTAAGAATAAAACCTCGAGATGCTTTTCCCAGGGATCCCTAAGAAAGCAATAAAAGGCTTCTCAGTAAGAAACAAGAGGGACCCGTAAAAATAACAAAACAAGACCTAGTCAGAGGATAGGGGGTCTCATCACAAACCAACCTATTAGGTCCATGGGTGCCTAGCAGTATGACATTACCACCAACTGGTTACCACACCAGGGTAGTGACTCTTGGTTGCATGGCCAAGGAAAAGGGGGTCTCATCACAAGCCAACCTTCTCATTTCTGCAAAAGTACTTGTGGGTAACGTTGTCACCACTGGTCACCACGCCAGGGCAGTGTCTCCTAATTAGCCTCTTGAAGAAAAAAGCAATATAAAAATAAAAGAATAAAGGCATGGGCTTGGAAAGATTTACATCCAGGATAGGTGCAGCTCGCCTTCTACAAAGGCACCCACTGGTAAAGCTTTGCATCCTCTACCCTCACTGCACCCACTTGTTTGGACATCCCTTGACCACATCACTCACTTGCATGGCTTGGATGAGGTCTCTTCCAGAAACTTTCATTTTCCAGTGGACACTAGCCCAATAGGACGCCTTGTCATTTTCTCCAAATGTGTATTGCAGGCTTGTGTAATGTATTTGAGCTTTGACTGATGTATTAGGGATTTTATGCACGTGTTTAATAATATTCATGATGAGATTTGATTGATATTGCTATGATCCCTGTGACTGTTGAGCCCATGGAGGGTGTAGTTGTTGATGTGCAGGATCATGCTCAACAGACAGGTACCATTTGGACCGGTACACATGGGGAGATGATCAGTTCGGACCTCCATGGGGTTGAAGAGCCTATTGGTCGCCTATTCAACTAGGGGGTCAACTCCATGTTCCATGAAGATATGCATCAACAGATGAAAATATGTCGAAGATTATTTGGTTCCACTGGGCAATTTTTGCCTCCAGCGCATATTTTTGTAATTGGAATTTCCGCACCCCTGCGTGGGTTAATAATGTAATAGGTCTGCATGGATCATAGTTAGGTCAGTTACCTTAGGATTTATTCATTAGGAGAGTTTCTTTCACTAAGGGTTTTTTATCCTCAGGTTATTAATTTGGCTTTTCAGCGTTATTAATTTCCCTTGAGTTTTTCCCTCCCACCATGCAATAATTCCTCCAAAGTGGTGAAAGGCGTTCTAATGGATTTATCCCCTGGTATCTAGTGTTTAGGAATGATGTAAATGACCATGTATGACATCTCATAAAGTTTCGCAGAACTCCGTCGAGTCTAGATAGGTTTTTTTTTAATTAAAATTGCGTAAGGTTGGGTAATTTAATTAATTAATTTTAATAGGGGTAATTTTAATTAATTAATTAAAATTGCCTAAGCAAATATTGTAAAAACCAAATCCTTGGGATTTTGATAGGGGTATTTGTGCTCAAAAGAAATGGAATGAGACCCCCTACACTCTCAGACCAAGTTTCAGCTCAGTCGGACAACTTTTGCTAGGTGTTTGTCCACCAGGAGTCTCAGTTAGTCAAAACAACAATTTTAATTGCTAAGTCATGACATAGGTAAAATGTCATTTTCTTATTTTTGAGCTAATGGGGTAAAGTAAAGATTGATAAATGGGAGAGAGATGATTCCCAACCTACCCAACCCAACTCCTAACCTTTTCACACCCCCTCACCCACTTATTCACTCAAACCCTCACGCCCCTAGGGAGATTTGCACCCCCTCACCGTGCAAAAATGTTTTAAATTGCAATTTAATGAGTTGTGGGCCCCTATCTCCACATGTGCACCCTGCCTACCCTCCCACATCAATCTTTTCTTGGTCCCACACTCCAACTCATCCATCCACCTCACCTATCCATGCTAAAACCCTAGATGGTGTGCCCCTCTCCTTGGGATTCTCTCTTATGGCTTGCGTGTGACACTTGGCATTGATCCAGGAGGGGTAGTTTTGCCTCTTTGGGTATAAATAGAATCCCTCCCTCACCCTTTTCCTTACCATCTCTTGAGCTAGTGTTATGCTACTGAATTTTCATCTCATCTCTCTCTCTTGTTCATTTTGCTTTCCTTTCCATTTTGCTATTGAGAGTGTTGGAGCAACATGTTGCTACAAGACTCTCTCCTTGAGTAATAGAAAGGCTTTAGAGGATTTGAAGAAACGAAGAGTATTCTTGTTACTTCTTGCAACTATTGAGGTGATCTTCTTCTATTGTTCTTTTTCTTATGCTTGCTCTTAGTTATAGATCTAGAGTAGAAACTCCAAGTAAAGTATTTTGTTTGGATAGATTTGTGGTAGTACTATCATAGATCTAGTGAAGTGTTTTTTGGGGTATTGCAAAGTATTTTGTTTTATCATCTAAATCTACTCGCATTTTCTCTATTTTTGTAGCTTACAAGATTTGCAGGTTTACCTCTAGAGTTTTATTGGGATAGCCTCAAGGAAGAGTCTACTCTTGAAACCTACCTAAACTCCATTGTTTTTCAGATATGATATTTATGTTCTTTCCTTCCACATTTCCTTTGCTAATCATCATAGATAGGTCACTTTAAATCAACTTTTACTTGAAAAATTGTATGTGAAAAATTTCTGCATAAAAAACAGAAATTTTTCTTGACTTTTGTGTGTTGTGCAACATTTCCAGCAAGCATTAGCTTGCTGGTTTTTGCAGGTTCTTACCAGGTACAAGGGTTATGCTGCCCACTTTCGGTCATACAACACCTCAAAAGCTTCTCCATTGATTGAGTAATGAAAACTCACCATTTCCCTTCTCTTTCTAGCATTGTTGCAAGCCCCCAGGAAGTTCCCTTGAGGCTTGTCTTCTTGTAATAAATTTTGTTTCCTTGTAACAAGTGGTTAAGTGCCTACACCTTCGGTGAGACATCCCCGAAATTGTAAGGCTAGAGTGTACTTTCATTTTCAACATTCTTTCATTCTTTTGCCCCACTTGTCATTAGGACAAAGTTGTGTGGCTAGGAATGTTTTAGTGATAGTTTAATCTTCCACATTTCAACCCTCTTTGGCACAACAAAGGTATGTTTGTCTCCACCTTGTGCCATTGTAAGTGGTTTGTTGTTGCTTGCTTTCAATTTCAAGTATTGTGGTTGCCTACACCTTGCATGAGTAGTTGGCAAGGCCATCCCCCAACATAGTATGGCTAGATTAGTTATGTGTTTCCGATTTGCTTATGCTCATGTGGTTAAAATCTTCTAGAAGTAGATATCACATTCACATACTAGATATTAATTTAAGCCCTTGAGACATAAATTCACTTACATGCTTTAAATCTTTCAAGATTATTTTCCTAACACTTGTTCTTAATGCAATACACACATGGTTAAGTAATGATGATTTAAAGCAATCTTCTCTTTCATTTGGCAAGTTGTTCTTGTCCTTTTAAAGCATTCATTTCTTTCAGCTTGCAAATATTTATGGTTAAGTGAATAATATGGTGTAGGAACAACATTCATTTCAGCAAGTTTCTCTCAAGTTTCTTATAAGTTTTTAAATGCTATAATCCCATGGTTTAAGAACACTTTTGTGGTTGGCTAAAGTTTCGGTTTTGGGTTTATTTCACTAATTTTGGGCAAGTAAAAATCACCTAAACACCCATAAACACCCTAAAATACTTGGTCCATAGGTGTAATAACATATTAGACTTAATTGGACATCTAAATTCACCATCTTCGCCATCTAAAACGGGGTTTGAGGAAGACAACGAAAGGTGCTAGACCGAGGACGGTCTCACGACGCGCGGCATCCTTTCCAGGAGTACTCGGATCTTAAGGGTTGACCTGTGAAGCTAGGGTAGGCCTCGTTGACTCACTTCTTGAGCATCTAGCAGCCATTTGGTAATTGGGAAAGGAGGATTTTCGTTTGACACTTAGCTAGGGGTAATTCAATCTTTAATAATCTTTAAGCAACTTTTAATCCACTTAGTGTTTTGGGCATTACTTTCATTGGTACTGTTGTCGTCCTTATACACACTTGCAAACGTGAGCTAAGTCTGGCTCACTTAGTGCGTCCTTGGAGGCACAACGCCTAGGTTCACAACCCACCATGTCACTTGGACCAGAACCTCTTCTGTCTAGGCTTACTCCTAGGGAAGCCAAGGGGGGTAGACCCTAGTTTCTAGATAGGTTTTAGAGTTTAAATTCTAGGAGTTGATCCTATGATGCTAAGGCAGCAATGCAAGATGCGAGACTTAGTATGTCAAGCAAGCCTTTCCCTAGGCCAACTAAGACTAGTGCCTAAGGTTGGGCCAGGGGTCAACTAGATGTTAGGGTGTTTCATTACAATATGATTACAAGATTTACAAAAAAATAATTAAATCCAATGAATACTAGATACAAGTACTTACAAATAAGAAATGCTAAGATCCAAAGGTACAATGAAACAAGCTAACCACTTTTAAATGTATGTGTAGGATATAAGAATATTAAAGCATTGGCATCATCAACACATTCACAAGGGTACTTTAGAAGATCTAGAGATTTAAGAACAAGTATTCCACAATGATTATGATATTCAATCACCCACAAACTATTATTAGATGATTAAGCCCAAGGTTTGATTACTTTAAGGGTTTCTTAAGGTTGTAAAGTTTTAGTTACCCTTATTAAGTGTTTCACCAAAAACCTCCTCCCCCGGTTGCCAAATAATTGTTGGATGCTCAAGAAGTGAAGCAATGAGGCCTACCCTAGCTGTCATAGTCAGCAAAAAGAATTGATTTTTTACAGAAATGACGCTCATTTGCATTGTGAGATCGTCCCCGGCCTATCACCTTCCATTGCCCTCTTCAATCCCCGTTTTAGATGGTGAAGATGGTGGTTTTAGGTACCCTATTAAGTCTATTAAGTCTATTAAGTTAATGTATCAATTAGGTAGACTTTTAGGTGTTTTTTGAGTATTTTGATGATTTTAAGATGCCTTAAAAGTGTCCCCGAGGTGTAGGACAGTCGGTGACGGAGTGTGTTGTTAAGCCACTCCGTGATGTTAAAGTCACCGGTTCGAAACCTGCGGGGACAAAAAAATCCAACCATCATGTTAAGGGTTGGTGTGGCTCAGGCCAGGTGCGATCCCCGGGTGATTTTGACGGCTTAGATGCCCCTGAGTCGCAGTTTCTCAAGCCACAGGTTAATCGCAGGTCCTTTACAAATTAACAAACAAAACAAAAAAGATGCCTTAAAAGTGTGATTTATTGCCAAGGCCGAAACTCACTTCAGCTTATTAAGTGTGTTACTTAAGCTTTGAAATAAAGAGCATTAACACATGTAAAGCATTGAAAGATAGCTGAAATAAAGATTCAGTTTATCACCATGCACTAGATTATTAACATATGTAGCTTGCTATGAAAGAAAACTTAAACCAAGGGCAAGAACAACTTGCCAACAAGAGATAAAAGATTATCACACTTATCTTATGTTTGTTGAAAGCATAAAGATTAAAGCATTAAGTGTGAAAAGAAAAATGAAGATTTAAGCATATGCCTACACTATCAACTTATCCAATAAGCATTAACCTTAAGTGTGTTAGAAAATGGCCTTAAGATGTCAAAGCATGAAAAGGGAAGACCGCTCACTAAACTATTGAAGCATTAAGCATTTAAGGTGTTAGATTTAAGCATATAAAAAAGAGATAAATCTAGATATGGCTTAAGCACGCAAGAAATCTAAATAAGTTGATTATGTCCAATAGGATTAAACTAAGGATTAGTATGTGTGAGATCTAGATCTAGAACATTTAATCCACTTGAGCATAAAGGATCAACAACACATATTAAAAACCTAGCCTTACTATTTGGGGTATTCCTCTCCCAAATGGTAGGCAATTATTAGATTTATTAAGCTTAGAAACAACTTGGAAAAGAAAGAAAGATAAGCAAGAAAAGACAAGCTAAAGAAACAAGCAAGCAACTCAACAAGACAAACCACTAACCCTCGCGTCCTAGGTTTGGAAGATGCCCAACATCAACCAAACCCCACGTCCTAGCTCAAGGCAATGCCAAAAATTGAAAGAAAGGAAAGGTTTGCAATTACCCTAATCTACCCAAGGCTCACACGTGGGAGGAGGCCGTACCACTCCTCCTCCCAAGCCAATGAGCCACTAAATCAGCAAGAAAACAAGTAGATCTATGCACAAGAAGCCCTAAAAATTGAAGGAAAAGGTTGAGAAATAGCTACCACCTTGTATGAGGGTCTTGGAGTGTTGTGTGGATGTTTTTGGGTAGCCAAACCCCCTCAACCAAATCTGAAACCTGCAAAAAACCAGCAAGGTATACTTGCTGGAAATGCTACACACAACAATACAAGTGGAGAAAAAGTTTTGCTTTTTAGGGCAAAAATTTTTCATAAAAAATTTTGATGAAAATTTTATATTTAAATGACCATTTCACGATGTTAAGCTAGCTGAAATATGTATGGAATGAGAGCATATAGAGAAAGAGTAATAGATAGAGAAAGAGAGGAGTTTATGTGTGTCTCAAGGGAAGACTCTTCTTTGAGGCATTCCCAATGAAACCCTTGAAGCCAAACCTGCAAGATCTAACACAATGGCATGCATACAATAGATAATATGGATGATTAAGCTAACAAGATGAAATACTTGCACCCTATCTAGCTAATCAACATATATAGATCTACAAGACTACTCTTTGTAAGATCTATCCAAATAAAATACTTTACCCAAGATCTACCTATGCCATCATCATATCAAACACAAACAAGATTACCTCATGTGTTGCAAGAACAAAAGTATTTGTTGCTCTTCCAAAATTCCTCCAAAGTTTCTCCTTTATTATTACTCAAGAAAAGATCTTGGAGAAATACTTACTCCAAAACCCTAAGAGCGAAAAAATGGAAGATGGATCAAGAAGAGAGAGAGAGAGAGTGGAAAATTAAGTAGCATAACAATAGCTCAAGATATGGTCTGTTGGGAGTGAGGAAAGGGATCTATTTATACTTGGAGAGGCAAACTCACCCCTCTTGGATCAATGCCAAGTGTCCATCACCAAGCATAAGATGAGATCCCAAGGG